>JAQISU010000219.1:4775000-4982500 GCA_029339505.1 Unio delphinus
TAGGTGCCAAGTTATGTATCATCATGTGAAGTGGGGGTTTAATTTTCACATTCGCCCATAAATCTGGTCAACAATTTCGAATTTGGATGACTCCTTAGTACTTAATGTAAAGAAAATTCAGAGCATAACCTTTAATTGCCCTTTCAAGACACTGGACAAAATGTCTTTTCCCACATTGCACACACTACATGGGTGTGAAAATGTAATATTTTGTGCTGGTAAAAGCACATCTCATGGTTGTCCTCCATTACTTTAAAACATCTGCACTTGACTGACATCATGTAAAATTAAAGAGTGAAGAAAAAGCCAAAACAAGTGCACACAACGAATATATGAACTGTTCAAATAAGTAAACCTGTGATACTGAGATGACCAAAGAGGCGTACAAACAGTGCAGTACAATTACAACAGTAAAAACTAAAGTGTTTAAGGTTGATTTCATGTGGACAATAACATCCATTTAAACAAAAAAGCAAATGATGTGACAAAGAAAAATGCAAATGTGCATCCCAGGTATATCATTTTTTTAACTTGCTGAACCAGTGAGAATAATCTTGGATCGTTAAAATTTATTATATATTGCAACAGATTCTTCTGAGGTACTGTTCACTGCAAATGAAAGTTTCTACTGGCAACATGCAGTCAACATGTGGAGTTGATCTGAGTTACTTCCCTTTGACTACATAAATGGCAAGATGTTTTTTGTCCAGCAGGGATGAATGATGTATGGATGCAGAGATAGCAGAGAGTAATTTCCTACCAGTTATGTGACTGGGTAATGTATTTATGCAGAAACTACACAAGAATCACTCCAAGTGACGTCTCTTTTGTTCTAGATATAAAATAATACTGGATAAGGCAATTAACAAATGAATTTTAATTGTCTTCAAATAAATATTTCACTCAGCAAAAGTTTTATTTAATTTTGAGAATCAATGCAATGTATTCATTATTTTTAATGTTTCATAATTTTGAGGAAAATAACATTAAATTATACATAAATTTATGAAATGAGAAAAGGCATTTTCTGGTCTGTAATAACTTTTTGTGGGCATTTGTAAATAGTGGTAAGATAAAACAATGAAATCACATAAAAATTGATATCCATGAGTCAATGTAAATTCACAGCAAAAGGCTGATCGTCGCACAATTTTTTCAAACCTTGTTGAAATTGGTTCTATAGGTATCATCACAGAGAATTTAAAGGTAGAGCCAGAGTGTGAGACCTATGATGAAATGTCTTCTTGATTTTTTTCTTAACAGATTAACTATCTGCTTCCAAAGTTTCCACACTTAAAAGGTTGACCCATAAGGCAATACTATTTTTCATCATGCTGCATTTCATTACTTTGCTTTGAGGTTATGTGTGCTAACTACCCAAGATAGGAGCCCACATATTCAATGTCCAATATGTGTAATATCACATGTACGACTTGAATTGCAATATTTTAGGCATGTTGCATTGCTATCATCATTGAACTTAAAGCATTTGCACTTTGAGCATTTAGTCCTAACTATTGTGTTGTAACCTGTAAATACAAACACTAAAATAGCTTATACCGGTAAAATCATTCAAACATCACATATGGTTACTGTGAAGAAGATGCTAATGACCAACACAAATGTTTATAGGAATTATTTGCATGATCTTTTTGGCATATAATACTATACAATTAATTACAGAATTCATATACAGGGCCAAGAACACATTATTTGAATGGATAACCTACCAACCATAGGGCAGGTATACAAAATGGTGTAAACGTATACTGCATGACAAATTTAAACCAATAACCTCTGAGCAAGAAATAGATATATAGACACAGTATACATTCCAGTATGAAAAACTCCACTGACTCCCCCCCCCCTAAAAAAGACACCCACTGAAACATAATCATTAGCATAAGTGAAGTAGTAACTTAAGCACGGATAGGATTCAACACCAATCACTCAATCCAAGGGTGACCACTCTTGTCTGATCCGGTTTATGTGGGAAGCCAACTTTAAGGTATTTTTAGCATGCCTAAAAACTAGACTGGGAGGGCTGGGTATGTTAGGTAACCACTGTACACCCAAGATTTTATGATCAGAAATAAATAAATGACTGTTAGTATGCAAGCTGAGTATAATCACAATCAATGAAGTGAACCCAAACATCACATTCAAAGTATCAAAAATTTAAATTACTTTGCATTTTGCACTCTGGACATGTGAACAAACTGTTCCCCTTATTAGTTACATACTATTTTGTTGCCTCTAATATTATGTCCATACTTCACATACTGTAATGGCAATGATACTGCACAAATATAACTACATACTAGTGTCATTTTTTATATACCTGATGTGGTATTTATGTATAGCTGCTCAATCCATATTTACATGTCATCAAACATTTCCATATTACATATCCAATGGAACTAGATTACCATGTGTAAATACAATGTACCTAACTTAATAGATTTCAAACTGTGTCAATATATCCTTGTTTCAAAGGTATTTTATGCATTTTAATACAATTTGTAAAGCATTTAATGAGTAATTCTTCATTCCAGGACATTTTGCTGCTACTCAACATTTACCACCAACATGACCTTGTGCCCATTCAGCATTTATGTCATGACCTGAGGCTGAGAACCACTGAATTAGAGCCATTCTTTAGATTTAGAATATGAAATGCATAATAAAGAGGGTATGTAATAAATACAAAATTGTGGAATACTTTAGATTCAGAATATGAAATGCATAATAAAGAGGGTATGTAATAAATACAAAATTGTGGAATACTTTAGATTCAGAATATGAAATGCATAATAAAGAGGGTATGTAATAAATACAAAATTGTGGAATACTTTAGATTCAGAATATGAAATGCATAATAAAGAGGGTATGTAATAAATACAAAATTGTGGAATACTTTAGATTCAGAATATGAAATGCATAATAAAGAGGGTATGTAATAAATACAAAATTGTGGAATACTTTAGATTCAGAATATGAAATGCATAATAAAGAGGGTATGTAATAAATACAAAATTGTGGAATTCTTTAGATTCAGAATATGAAATGCATAGTAAAGAGGGTATGTAATAAATACAAAATTGTGGAATTCTTTAGATTTAGAATATCAGAAATAAAAGGAATCTAAAAAATACAAAATCTCGGATTTAGTTCCAATACTGGTAAAAGAATTATTTGATATGGTGTAGGAATGCATTGCAGCCTGATGGTCTCAACATATTCTTATACCTTATTAGACTCATTCTACCTGTCAGAAGAAAAAGCATGTAGCTTTATGTATATATCAAGAAATTAGAATACTTGTATCAAACACAATATTAATGACATCATGTATGTTATACTTGTATCAAACACAATATCAATAACATCATGTATGTTATACTTGTATCAAACACAATATCAATGACATCATGTATGTTATAATTGTATCAAACACAATATTAATGACATCATGTATGTTATAATTGTATCAAACACAATATCAATAACATCATGTATGTTATACTTGTATCAAACACAATATTAATAACATCATGTATGTTATACTTGTAATAAACAAAATATCAATAACATCATGTATGTTATACTTGTATCAAACACAATATTAATGACATCATGTATGTTATACTTGTAATAAACAAAATATCAATAACATCATGTATGTTATACTTGTATCAAACACAATATCAATGACATCATGTATGTTATACTTGTATTAAACACCATATTATTGACATCATGTATGTTATACTTGTATCAAACACAATATTAATGACATCATGTATGTTATAATTGTATCAAACACAATATCAATGACATCATGTATGTTATACTTGTATCAAACACAATATTAATGACATCATGTATGTTATACTTGTATCAAACACAATATTAATGACATCATGATGTTATACTTGTATTAAACACAATATTAATGACATCATGTATGTTATAATTGTATCAAACACAATATCAATAACATCATGTATGTTATACTTGTATCAAACACAATATTAATGACATCATGTATGTTATACTTGTATCAAACACAATATCAATGACATCATGTATGTTATAATTGTATCAAACACAATATTAATGACATCATGATGTTATACTTGTATCAAACACAATATCAATAACATCATGTATGTTATACTTGTATCAAACACAATATCAATGACATCATGTATGTTATACTTGTATTAAACACCATATTATTGACATCATGTATGTTATACTTGTAATAAACAAAATATCAATAACATCATGTATGTTATACTTGTATCAAACACAATATCAATGACATCATGTATGTTATACTTGTATTAAACACCATATTATTGACATCATGTATGTTATACTTGTATCAAACACAATATTAATGACATCATGTATGTTATAATTGTATCAAACACAATATCAATGACATCATGTATGTTATACTTGTATCAAACACAATATTAATGACATCATGTATGTTATACTTGTATCAAACACAATATTAATGACATCATGATGTTATAATTGTATCAAACACAATATTAATGACATCATGTATGTTATAATTGTATCAAACACAATATCAATAACATCATGTATGTTATACTTGTATCAAACACAATATTAATGACATCATGTATGTTATACTTGTATCAAACACAATATCAATGACATCATGTATGTTATAATTGTATCAAACACAATATTAATGACATCATGATGTTATACTTGTATCAAACACAATATCAATAACATCATGTATGTTATACTTGTATCAAACACAATATCAATGACATCATGTATGTTATACTTGTATTAAACACCATATTATTGACATCATGTATGTTATACTTGTATTAAACACATATCAATAACATCATGTATGTTATACTTGTATCAAACACAATATCAATGACATCATGTATGTTATACTTGTATCAAACACAATATCAATGACATCATGTATGTTATACTTGTATCAAACACAATATCAATGACATGTATGTTATACTTGTATTAAACACAATATCAATAACATCATGTATGTTATACTTGTATTAAACACCATATTATTGACATCATGTATGTTCTACTTGTATCAAACACAATATTAATGACATCATGTATGTTATAATTGTATCAAACACAATATCAATAACATCATGTATGTTATACTTGTATCAAACACAATATTAATGACATCATGTATGTTATACTTGTATCAAACACAATATCAATGACATCATGTATGTTATAATTGTATCAAACACAATATTAATGACATCATGATGTTATAATTGTATCAAACACAATATCAATAACATCATGTATGTTATACTTGTATCAAACACAATATCAATGACATCATGTATGTTATACTTGTATTAAACACCATATTATTGACATCATGTATGTTATACTTGTATTAAACACATATCAATAACATCATGTATGTTATACTTGTATCAAACACAATATCAATGACATCATGTATGTTATACTTGTATCAAACACAATATCAATGACATCATGTATGTTATACTTGTATCAAACACAATATCAATGACATCATGTATGTTATACTTGTATCAAACACAATATCAATGACATGTATGTTATACTTGTATTAAACACATATCAATAACATCATGTATGTTATACTTGTATCAAACACAATATCAATGACATCATGTATGTTATACTTGTATTAAACACAATATCAATAACATCATGTATGTTATACTTGTATTAAACACCATATTATTGACATCATGTATGTTCTACTTGTATTAAACACCATATCAGTGACATCATGTATGTTATACTTGTTAGGGTGCATCAAATGCTCCATATTTTTTTTAACTTCAATGGATCATTTTGTCCCTTGTCTAGTTTTTTTTATATAAAAAAAGAAAATTTATGGCAAAGTTTGGTGAAGTTTGAAGTACATTTAGGTAGTCTACCATTCATATGAATTTTTTGTCAAAATATCGAAAACCCGCCATTTGGCACATATTTCCAGTTTTTCCACTCATTTTAGACATGTCATTATGTTATATAATATTGCATGCAGAGTTGTATATAGATATTGCAATAGTACATGCTCAGTTTTTATCTGATTATATTCAATAGTATGATGCTAAATTTATACAATGGGTGTTAGAAGTATTTATTATGATGCAACAAATGAACCATTCACTACATCTTTTAACATTTTTCAACTCATCGGAGACAATAGTTTCATCGCAATGAATTCAGACAGTATATGTTGTTTTCAACATTTTTCTAAATGATTTGTTCAATGTTTAAAATGTTAAATATAGTTAAATATATTCTACATTCAGCAATGTTTAAAGTCAATGGTAGTTATTTGGTAGATTCTTCAGTTAGTTGCTATGTCCTTTGCGTTTTCGCAAGTTGGGCTGTTCTTTACGGTCCTTCTCAACAACTTGCAGCAGGTTCTGGTAATGTTTTTCACCCCTTGCTGATGCCAAGAAATCTGAGCTGAGCTTAACACCTCTCTCAGCACAGTCATTGACAACGTTCAGCGATTGAAGGTTGCCAAGAGAAGCTTGGTACACAGCAGAATTTGGCCAGTTCGCAACTTCTTCAGTCATGAACTCAGCGTTCAGCTGAAGAAGAGTGAATGTGTACCAGGAATCAATACTAGCAAAATCAGCAAGAGTTGTGGTCAGAGTAACAGTTGCTGGAAACTTTGCCTTGCCAAAGCCTGTTCCAAACCGGTTCTGTGGTGCCAAGAGGGCCGTTTCTGGTTTAACAGCCAGCAGACTGTCTGCAAGGGCTCGCCATTCAGCGTCAGGAACCTTACTGCTCCACAGAGCAAGAGGAATCATCTCTGCAGTCAGGTACCAGAGATACAGTTTGAAGGCATGCAGTGCACTCTGAGAGACATCTGGATTCACGACCTTGTACTGCAATAAAGACTTGTACAACTGCAGGTCATTCCACGGCGCATCTACCGCTGAATTGCACGTCATCCACCAGCTGCTGTAGACCAGTGTTGCAAAGTTCACAAACGCCCTCACCTTTGGAACTTGATGCATTGTAGTAATAGTGTTACATGGTAGTTGATGAATTTGCAGCTCAAACAGGCATATCTTAATCGAATAGATGAGTTTAGCCATCCATCTGGCTTTGCGTAAGGCTCCTGGTCGCTTGAAGGTAACAGGATGATCTTCAGTTTCTCCATCAAGGAACACTGTGCACAGCTCAGCAAAATCTTGATAATCATCTCGGCGTAGCGAAAGCTCTGATTTGGCAAGCTGGAGAACACTGGTTCGACATGTATGTACAATCTGAAGTGCCTCGTGCTTGAATGATGTCAAGTTCAATCGAGATAGCTGTTCATCATTGCTTTTAGATGGCACCATCAACATTTGGAAGCTCTTAAGAAATCGTGTAAACAAGGTGACGTCTGGAGACTTGGATGCCTCAATCTTCAGATCATCGAAAACATGAGACAGGATAATCTTACCAACATGGTGACGACAGGCTGACCAAAGGAGAGCTCGTTCAAGCTGCTTTTGGACTGTCACACAGGCTGCAGTTTGATGCTGTGGTATCGAATGTCATATTCACAACAGACTTGGTACATTGCGATGATCAGAGCAAACCCATTGTCAGATCAGCAGTTATATCTCCAGACTTTCTGTCTATTCCAGGTTAGTATGATGGGACTCCAAGAAGCTTCAATTCTGTGGCGTTTCCGACGACGACAGTGAGACGTTCTTCTGTGATATTCTGGTTTGACAGTGATGGCATCAGCTTTGAGTCCCAATGCAGAGATACCAATTTTGGCGGGATCCATTGGTCCTTACAATTCTCTGCTATCAATCTTCCTATCTGACGCCTGGACTTGTCTGCGGTTGAGTATGATGTGGATGTCTCTGAAGTATCACCACCTGCCAATGCCACTAATGCCTCCGTGTATGCAGCTTGTTGCACTGGAGTCATCTTCAGACATGTGGCTAGTTGAACAAGTTTCGGTCGTTGAATGATGTTGTGAGGGATGAAAGCAGGTGTTCCTGTGCGAGCAGTTCGCTTGTGACTTTTCGAAGTTCTTGGTGTGATGGATGGACCAGCAGCCAATGAGCCAACTTCTCCATCACTAACAACATCCTCATCACTGCTGCTACTGTCGCTGTTATGGAGTATTTTAGGTGCAGTCAACGACTTCAGGTGACTCTGCATTCTCTCACGCCGCCGTGCTTCCATGTTGTCCCTTTGTTCGCAACGCTGGACTTTGGCTGCAAGGACTTTGTCACGTGGTCCGAATGTTGCCAGACGGTCGGTCTTCATTGACTGCAGGAAAGCGACATCTTCCGGATTTTTGACAAGTTGTTCTGCATTTGCAGGCCACAATGGGAATGTCTGAGCAAGCATTTCTTCCATCTTTTTTAGCTTGTTCAGGGAGTTCGGGGCTGATCGGCGGTTGATTGGAATTGCTCTCACTTGAGCATTGTCGTCAAGCAGTTTAATTAATCATTCGCATGCCCTGCATTCTGTAATCATTTGAATATGGGCTTTCTCATAAAACACATACCTTTGACAGGACAATTTTAGCTGCTTCCCATCTGGTACAGTTTTCATGCGCACCATCAGCTAGATGGTGCATCAAACACCGTAAGACTTGCAGACATGTAGGCAGACGCGAACCAGTAATTGTTGAGTCTTCTGCCGTTATCTTGCTGCCAAGACCGAATATTGTAGATGACTGTCTTGTTGGAGGAGTTTTCTGGGGCAGGTAACCGAACGAGGAGTTGATTGCAGACCTGGAATGGTACTATCTTCACTGCCTTCCATTATTCAACTGGCGTCTGGCAACAACATGACTATAACAATAGTGATTAACACTTAACAGTCAACATGTGCTAAATCTAACAGCCCTGTAATGACTAATAACAGTTTGCATATAACATTTGTAAAACAGGCTATAGAATTGCGACAACATGAAAGTATAATATAATAAGTTCAATAAAAATAAAAAAGTTTAATACAAAATCAGATAAAATTGAAATATTTTGTAAAAACTCACATTCAAAGATTGCAGACTTCACAAACAACTTGAATAAACAAGCAAAGAATAGTTATTTAATCAAATTCAATACCATTGTAAAATATTAAATAAGTAAAGAGGTCAACAGCAAATAACATTCAGCTAAATGAATATCGCAATGCTTCATAATGCAAATCTTGCTAATTGAGGTGGACCCCCTAAACAATGTTAGAATTAGACAAAAATTGGCAGAAATTCTTTTTATGACCAAAGGAATGTTCTAAAACTAGGGACATCATAATTGGTTGACATTGGGGCGTTTGATGCACCCTCATACTTGTATTAAACACAATATCAATGACATCATGTATGTTATACTTGTATTAAACACCATATTATTGACATCATGTATGTTATACTTGTATTAAACACAATATCAATAACATCATGTATGTTATACTTGTATTAAACACCATATTATTGACATCATGTATGTTATACTTGTAATAAACACAATATTGATGACATCATGTATATACTTGAATCTCTGGATACAAACTTGTATCAAGGCACTTGTTGAGATCGAGAGTATCCACGATTTCCTGCAGTCTTTTCATCTTTTCTTCTTTAAAGACATAATCTGGGAGGCGAATCATGGCAACAAACTGGAAAACATGAGTTTGTAATGTGCTGAAAACTACTGCAATTTATTCATATGAAGAAATCAGCATTTAATAATTCTAAGCATCCTTATACGAATCTAACTTTCAGAAATTCTTCCAGTTTTGATTTGTGTGTCTTTGAGTTTTGCTCGAGTTTATTAAATAGTATATTTATTACTGCTCAATCAATTATTTCTAGGTATGTATAAAGTTGCTTCTTTAAAAGACAATCTCTCAAAACAATTCATTTTGTTTTAAATGGTCTAATTTGTATGTGATACATATGTAATTTCTAATGAAGCATTCATTTTAGATATGGTGTACAAATTTATGAAACAAAGCCAATCTAATTCACTTTTTTTTTCAGCTCAGGAACAGAATGGAAATCTACTTTCTACAACTTGTCCTAGTTTGAATACCACAGCCAAATAATTCTCTACACCTTATTCTAGTTAGCATACAGTTAGAATACCACAGTTGCCAAATTAATTATCTCTACCATATTCTAGTTTGAATACCACAGTTGCCAAATTAATTATCTCTACCTTCTTCTAGTTAGAATACCACAGTTGCCAAATTAATTATCTCTACCTTATTCTAGTTTGAATACCACAGTTGCCAAATTAATAATCTCTACCTTATTCTAGTTACAATACTACAGTTGCAAATAATTATCTGTACCTTATCCTAGTTTGAATACCATAGTTGCCAAATTAATTATCTGTACCTTACTCTAGTTAGAATACTACAGTTGCCAATAATTATCTGTATCTTATGCTATTTTGAATGCCACAGTTGCCAAATTAATTATCTCTACCTTATTCTAGTTAGAATACTACAGTTGCCAATAATTATCTGTACCTCATCCTAGTTTGAATACCACAGTTGCCAATAATTATCTGTACCTTAACCTAGTCTGAATACCACAGTTGCTAATAATTATCTGTACCTTATTCTAGTTTGAATACCACAGTTGCGAATAATTATCTCTACCTTCTTCTAGTTAGAATACCACAGTTGCCAAATTAATTATCTCTACCTTATTCTAGTTAGAATACTACAGTTGTCAATAATTATCTGTACCTTAACCTAGTTTGAATTCCACAGTTGCCAATAATTATCTGTACCTTCTCCAAGCTTGAATACAACAGTTGCCAATAATTATTTGTACCTTATCCTAGTTTGAAAATCACAGTTGCCAATAATTATCTCTACCTTAACCTAGTTTGAATACCACAGTTGCCAATAATTATCTGTACCTTAACCTAGTCTGAAAACCACAGTTGCTAATAATTATCTGTACCTTATTCTAGTTTGAATACCACAGTTGCCAATAATTATCTCTACCTTCTTCTAGTTAGAATACCACAGTTGCCAAATTAATTATCTCTACCTTATTCTAGTTAGAATACTACAGTTGTCAATAATTATCTGTACCTTAACCTAGTTTGAATTCCACAGTTGCCAATAATTATCTGTACCTTCTCCAAGCTTGAATACAACAGTTGCCAATAATTATTTGTACCTTATCCTAGTTTGAAAATCACAGTTGCCAATAATTATCTCTACCTTAACCTAGTTTGAATACCATAGTTGCCAATAATTATCTATACCTTCTCCAAGCTTGAATACCAGTTGCCAATAATTATCTGTACCTTATCCTAGTTTGAATACCACAGTTGCGAATAATTATATGTACCTTATTCTAGTTACAATACCACAGTTACCAATAGATATCTCTACCTTCTTCACCTAGTTTGAATCAAATGTACAATATTTAATGTATTACAAAAATTGCTTGCAAAATATTCACAGGATTTCAAAATACAACACTATTAAACCATATTTATTATACTCTTATAAGTGAAATATTGAACATTACTAATGCATATATTTTTTAATTAAAATATATTCTTATATTTTAAAATGTGAAAATACAATATTTCCCATTATAATGAATGACTGTTTGTTCCAACCAAAGTTCATCCCGCAGGAAAAATCAAAGTACAGAGCAAACTAATTGTCTGGAGAGTTGAATGATATGTAAGGTCTGTGGTATAAGGTGATTCTTTACATACTGCTAATCATGGTTCTTTTTGCTATCACCAAGTCATTGCTATAAACAATCTGCTAAGCTTCTGATAATGTTTCTGTCAAATGAATAAAGTACTCATTATTTCATTATTATAAAATTTAATAAGTAACCAGCAATTACCCTTGCATATTGTATTCATTTTTAAGATTTGTGATTCTTCAAAACCCTGGACCATACCTGTTTGCTATTGTCAATGCTCCCTTGGAAAGGGTGTAAATAGACATAAACGTCTTTGCTTTGGACTTGACTAGACAATAAAAGCATACAAAACAACTTAAATCTTTGCATGTTCTTTGTAAAGACCAGATACCACAAAGCATATACACCTGCTGACTATGTATCGATCTCTTTCCTGTGCGTTCTGACTTTGTAACAAGCGAGGAGGTTGAGCTATGTGATAAACTAAGAATGGATCATAAATCAGGCTCTACAAGAAAAGTATCATGTAACATGGTTGTCCCAGCTTTGGACTGGGAAAATATGTACAATCTTTTATGAAGTTAAGTAAACAACAGTCCTCAACTGACGCTCTGCAGGACAAATATTTTTTTTTCTAAAATTCCAAGATAAGACATTTTCTTCCTTTTAAATGCTAAGTGATGAAAACATTTTGGTCATTCTTCAGAAACAGAAATATTGGATGCAGTATCGGAACCATTTTCATTTGGGATCAACTTGACATCATAAGTATTTTGGTGAAAAATTCATCTCAATAAGACCAGTTATTCGGTAAAAGCAACAATAAAAAGAGTTTCAAGTGAGATAAATCAGCAGTCATATTGGATACACTATTTTCATTTATAGATCATAAGTCTTTCAGTAAAATATCAATCTCAGTATTTTGATGAAAACCCATGTCAATATGACCATCCAACCAGGAGAAGTAGACATCCCCATCATCCTCTATGCATTTAAAAATAAACCACAAACATATGTTACTGACTTCTTCTAAAAATGCTTTAATGTTCTAATCAAATTTAATTGTCACAAAAAAAACAAATGTCCAACCACTTAAGCATCCATATTCATAATCAAAACATTCTATATAGTTAAGGAATTGCTGCTGACATGAGATAAAATGTATAAGAAATCAAACCTATGACTAGGGCCAGATACAAGAGGTTTTGCTTATGGGATATCAACATTAAGGAAGGTGCCAGTATTTAATCTATCAATAACAAGAAGAAAGGTAAAGGTTCTTACTGTCCAGAAATCACTAAAATGTATCAATATTGGAAGGATGTGTATACTACAAGAACTGGTTAAAGCTGATAATTCCAGCAACAGCCAAAAATTGCCAAAGATGACAAAAATGTTCTGATGGTCATTCAGTTATATTAAAATAGCATAACTGGTGACTGAAAATTTAGAGCTTCATTCAATTACTGGTAATCTTCCGAAATGCATTGCTTTTCTAGTACACGAGATAGTCAAACATGTCAGTATTTATCTAGGCAAATATTAGCAACTGCTTGCTCAACTCTTGCACCAAGTTAGCTATGTGTCAACACAGCTAAAATATGACCTTAGCAACCTATTCACAACAACACTGCCAATATGAACAAGTAAGATACTTACGGTCAAAGTCTCACGCAAAGTCAGGTTTGAAAAAAATATGTCCTGTTGAAGCACATAGGCTATCATCCTCTTCAGTCTTTTGTTAAGCAATTGTCCACCAAGAATTATTTCCCCTGAGGCCATTGGTACTCTTCCAGCCAAGGTGTTTAATAATGTTGTCTTGCCAGCACCTTAAAACAATCAAAAGACTGTGAAATGTGAAATAGTCATTAAAACAATGAAAAAAGATAAGTAATTCCTAGCATGCAAGCATGAAGGGGCATTATCACATAATTTTCATAAAATGTTTTTGAATGCAATGTAAAGTAAACAATTTTGCACAAAATAAGTCAGAAATAACTACATACCACTTGGTCCCATAATTGCCAACAGTTCCCCTGGTCTGGCATGTCCACTGATACTGGAGAGAATAACCTTTGAGTTTCGAGCGACTGTGACATTCCTAAAGGCTAGATCTATTCCCTGTGTTTTTGGTGTCAGATCTTCCATCTCAGTGTCCATCTTTAAACTCTGACCATGACTGCAAAAGATCCGAATTGAAAAATGGAGACAAGTACATATACAGCATACAAATTTAATATCATGTATAATGTGCCTTTTCAAGGGCGAACTGGGATTTGAAACAAGAATACCATTATCTTTTCTTTTGTGAATTTAAATGGCAGTAGAGATACCATATATACTTGCATAAAAATTCAACTGCAATGATGGAAGACTTGATTTACTGTCATATAATGAACTGGCATATCAGGGTCTAAGTTATTTATTCTACTGATTACACCTAACAGAATTTCATCAAAGTAGTTCAGAATGTGGAATTTTAGACTAAAAATTTGTAATAATAGCATTTCTAGTACATATTCTCAAGGTTGATACATTATAAAATAACCAACAGCTGTGGTTTAGTAAAATATGAATTTAAATATTTTAATAGTTTTTTTTCGTATGTCTTCAAATTTTATCATCACATGAAAGTATACAAAAAATGAAGTGTACATACAATGATTAATGTGAACTGTCTACATTGATTTCTCCCTATTTACACAACTTTGCCATATTCTGAAAATAAAGATCATTGCACCCACATATTATTATATAATCTACCATGGATGTTGGTTATCAAAGATGGGAATCTTGTGTTTTCTTTAATAACACATCAACACATACAATGTTACATCATGCCAAATCAATTTGAAAAACACATTTTACACTGCGAGATAAGATACCATAACTGCCAACCTATTTTAGTCTGGACAGGATTCCAACCCACCCCATTGATTTTGTTGGCGCAAGTCTGGCAAGTTGTTACTAATGTCAGTAGAACAAATCAAAGCCAGCTTTACTTGTACTTCTGCAAGGAAGACCAGTCATTCAAAATATGTTTATTCCATCTGCACATGAGGTCTACCTGAGTCTATAATCTACAAATTGTACTTAATGAGTGTCATTTGTTGACAGATGTGGCACCTCAGGGAAGTCAAACCTCCATCATTAAAAATGTTGCTTTAAATAGCAGGTTAAAATAAATTATGATATTTTCAGACTGATGCAGTGTATTTTAATTAGAGGGTAAATCAGCCTGAATAATGCCATTTACAGCATAAACATTGCAAAAAGAAAACTCTGATTGCATCATTATTAATTAAAATCAATTAGCAAAATTAAACCATACATGTGCAGATCAGCATCAGGTCTCTAAATTAGTCAGTTATTGATCCCACCAATCCTCATACCACTTCCCAAACCATGACCTAAATTTCGATCTACCTCTCCTCCTCCCTACGGTAAATCAAAATTTCACAGCAATAGTTCCACAGTCTGCTCCAAGTCCCACTAAACCTCATATGCAAAGAAAACTATTTCGAATTTCTACATTTTTACAAGCTTATTGCTTTAAATAAAATAACTGCAAATATACACAAAACGTGATCATAATCCTTTAAATTTATCAAGACTAAGAAAACTATTTCGAATTTCTACATTTTTACAAGCTTATTGCTTTAAATAAAATAACTGCAAATGTACACAAAACATGATCATAATCCTTTAAATTTATCAAGACTAAGTAACTATATACCCTCTGTATTATGGTCCACTTTATGGGACACTGTTAGCATGTGATGTGATATTCCAGATGATATGTTTTCAATACAATCTCATATACATGTACCAGGCAATAAAGAGATGCCAACCCTGAAAACATTTTCTGCTTTAGAAACAAAAAATTGGAACAATTTTTTTTAGAGATTATAATAATTTTTGTCAAACATTTTTTAAACACTGAGGCCTGGGATTTCACTCTGGGAAAAAAATGGAGTCCTGGCTAAATATTTGGTGTCCTGGCTACAAATTTGGTGTCCAACTAATAAAATCAGAATTAGCATGCTGCAGTACTATTATGGTTAAAGCACAATCTTTATTATGAAAAAAAACAAACAGTTCATTGACCACTTTTTATTTATTCAAAATTTTAAAAAACACAAAATGTAATGAATAAACAATATCGAAACAAAAAACCTCACTATATATATATATATATATATATATATATATATATATATATATATATATATATATATATATTCATCATCATATCTCTGTTCTGCCGTCACTTTTCCCTAGACTAAACAGTCTAACTGAAAGAGTCACTTTGCTCTAAACTTCAAGCATAGCTTGATCCCTGGTATTACACTTTACACTTATCTGTACACATGGGTAAATGTAACAGTTTACACAACAGAGTATATAGTTGTATCCATTATGAAATCAATCAAGTTTGGCACCTATTTTAAGCAGTCACTATATTTTGTGCCTAAAACATGTTCAAAGGAAATTTTTGAATGGTTCTCTTCAAATGTTTCAAAAGAACCTAATAAGCTATTTTAACTCTTGAGGCCTGAATTTTATTTTACAGTAAGGGAAAAATTTATGAAATCCCAAATCTATCAGTTAATGGCTAAAAAACTGGAATCTGTTCAGTCTTAAAAGCTGTTCTAGAAATAGAATTCAAGAGAAAAAAAAAAAGAGTGCCATCTTGGATACTACTCTACCCCCACAAGATTTACCTTTAGAATGTTTTCTCCAAACTAGGCCATGACAGTAAATGACCTCTTTCTTCAGAGTTTTTGGACATTAATCAAGATAATTTTAAATTTTAGGACCATTTAAAGTCAGAAGGCCATATTCCTGTACTTGAAGTATAGCCATCTGTCTCTGTTAGTTATAATGTCAAACTACTGACAAATCTCAGCCATCCCCCAATTCAATCAGTTAAAACAAGGTTCACTGCAAGACTGGTACCCAAAATAATACATCCCAATCAAAACTAAATACAGGCTACTGATTCAGTGAAGTATGCACCCTTCAAAGTCAATGCAACTAGACAAGACAAAAGCAACTAAGGAACTCTAAGTATATGTGGCCATTAAGTTCTTTGCAAGGTATCATCCTGCCCAAGTTCTCTAGAGAATACAGCTGAACTCAGAACAGTAACTATATTTAACAATCAAGACTCAGAACATTTGATGTTCACATATACTTTCTGTGTCTGATTCATCATCATTTCTAGGTCCGACATGCCTGACTTTATGTTTCTTGGTCAAGCTGCATGACACAGCTGGATGGCAATTCTTAAGTTTTAATCCTTGATGTCTTGTGAATTAAAAAAGCACCTTCATTAGAGTTAATCCTGGACAATTTATCCAGGATTGTACACTCATCAACACATTAAATACTCAATATTAATTCATATTTCTCCGAATACTCACGCAAAAAGTTCATAACATCACAGTATTTTCTGGGTCATACTTCAGCCATTTGCATGAATTTTACCAGCATTTCTGGTACTTTCTTAACTTTCTTGTTCACATTTGCAAACTTGCTCTCAGGGCTTAAAATTAGGATATCTTTTAGCAATTAACCCAAATGATCACCTTGATAAAATATTTAATTATCCTGCTTAAATTTCACCTATCCAGATAAATCAAACAAAACCAGTTATGCTTCTAATTTAACTAGGGTTGTTAACCGAAAATCAAAAATCCGATTATCGGTTTTGAAAACGATTATCGGTTTTTGTTTTTACAAAACAATAATCGAATTCAATATTTTTTTACCATTTTTGTAGTGAAAATTTTAAAAAATGCCAGAAAAAAATTCATTTATGCATTTGTTTAGTGTTTACATTTTAATACAATATGGCCAGCAGATAAGAAGGTGTGTTTGTTTAAAATTTGTGAGCGCTCCATGCAGCGTGTTTGTAAATGAATACATTCATTGTTGAAGGATGTCAATAGTTAGTCAACCGACCGCTCGCTAAGTTCTTTGATGTCCAAAATTGACAACAATAGACTGTTAATAGTTACAGTATCTGTTGTTGAGGACTGGTCTCTGGTGGTTGTGTCTTTTCAAGTTTACAAATATGGCTGGTCGTATAAATAAATCTGATGTATGTGAAAACTTTGAAAAAATTTCATCAAGCATGGCTCGCTGTAAACTATGTTCACAACAAATAAGTCGGAGCGATGGTACTACTACTGGATTGCATGCACATTTGCGTAGCAAACATCCCGAAATTGCGGCTCCTTCAAATGTTCAGCCGCGATTAACAACATTTTATTGGAACACAAAGAAACTGTCCTGATAGTCATCAAGAAAAAGTTACTGCTGCTGTAGCTAAGTTTGTCGCTGAAAACATGCTACCAATTTTGATTGTTGAATCCAATTCCTTCCGTGATTTGATGGCTTTGATGGAGCCACAATATCATCCTCCATGCCGTCAGACAATGCGCGTCTATACGTTATGGTATGTAATGAATATCTTTTATTCGCAAGAGGCATTCACTAACTTGCATTATAAGAATATATTTCTTGTAATTTCAATGTAGGACAAAAACCAATAATCGGTTTAAAATTGGATTTCTACAAACAATAATCGGTTTTGGAGAAAAAAAACGATATTAACATCCCTAAATGTAACATTCATTTTTCATTAGCTTTACCTCAAAGCAATAAGGACTGTATTTCACCAACAAGATTCCTTAACACACTAACTCCAGGTCCATATTTACAGGGCAGGAGATAATAGCCTACTTCCAAGATCTGTAGCGTCAAGGTCATGTATGATAGACTCAAGTGGGTGGTATTACAGAAATGTAGATAGATTTAGCTCTACAATGATACCAAATAATCTGGATGTTTTAGTTGCACTACAAAATACAGTGGGAAAAACCTAATTTTTTGGACACGTTTTTTTTCCACCCAAAATTCAGCTGTGGATGGAATCTGATTTTGTGTCCAGATTTTAGACTTTTTGGTCTCAGATCTAAGGCAGACCAGTGTGAACTGCACACAGACTAGTGAACCTGTGTAAAAAGTAGGATAAGGTGGACATTTGGAATAATTGTTCCCTTTCTGCTCATGCTCCAGCGAAATAACCAATGGAAAACGATGTCTCTAACAGAACTAGGCAAAAGGCTAATAGAAAATCGCTTGGAAGTCGATTTATTATGATGTTTTAAGAAATAGCCCCAAAAATGTGTTTACTAATTGTATTTTCATATGAAAACTACAAAAATTTCCAGGGGTTAATGTGTTAATGGGTGCATTTTGATGATGTCACCAAATTTGAATATTCCTTACATATTTAATCACTTGTGCTTTAAATATATGCATTTAAATATATTACTTTGATATGCATGTGAAGATCACAATTTGAATCACTTCAGACAGCCATTGCACATAAATTAAAAATTTAGCCATTCCTTGACAATTTGTAAAAAATTTCCACAATTCTTATTAATACATTAACCCTTGGCACAATGATACCACATAACTGCAGACATTTTAGTTGCACTAAAAAAAAAAGGGAAAACCTAACTTTTTGGATTCGTTTTTTTCCCCCAAAATGTGCCCATGGTCAGTATCATATTTTGTGTCCAGGTTTTATACATTTAGACAGAGGTTAATCTGTTAGTTGCAAGTTAATATTAATTTTTTTTTATTTGATTTATTATCAAATCTAGGTCTATAATATAAACCTCTAACCTTCTGTTAAATGGTCTTGCAGCATATCATATACTGATGGCATCTCTTGGATTATAAATCTTGATGTCTGGAAAGTGTTTGATCTGATAAATCAGCTGTAATTGTGAAATTCTCCATTCTGATTTCACTAAACCCCCAGGTGCTTCAATGGTGTGGGTCCAGGTATGGTTTATCAAATCTTTTCACCCAGTCATCAATGAAGTACCCCACCATACACACTTTCATATTTCTCAAAATACTAAGTAAAAAAAGTGTACAACGTGAGTATTTCATTGACCATACAGCCATTCACATTCCTTTTCCAACATTTCCTGTATTTTCTTAGCCTCTTCACTTCATTTTATTTGTGATCATGCTCTCTCTTGTCATAATTTCTGCAGCTTTGGTGGCAACTGTGCACTTTCCCATATCAACAATTATCTCAACACAATGCAGTGTAATATTAAAAATATTTTTTAATTGGTTAAGATCATGGCTGACCAAACTATTGTACAATCAAAAGAAAACAAATCCAGAATAATTAATTAGCATTGCTTTAAATGACCTTGTGTTTACTTTGATATGCATGTGAAGATCACAATTTGAATCACTCCAGACAGCCGACGTAATTATTTTATTAAAAGGCAAATTACAGACATAAATGTCCATGTCTTTGATGAAAAAACAGTAATGAGCCTTCAATCTTTTTAAATTGATTGTATTGATGATCAACTTTACTGCGTGATATTGTGTTTGAAGCAATTACTTTAATTAAGAAGTGGTTAGTGTTTACATTGGAACAACAAAATGTAAATTATGATCACTTTATTACAAAGAGCTTCAGACGAGGTGATCATTTTTATTTTGGATAAAAGAAATTTATTAAATTATTTTCATAAAGATGGTCATAAGGAACATCCAGACAACTCATATAAAAATGGAGGGATAAAACTTAAGGCCACCACTCAGTCTGAGAAAATTATTTATCCATGGATCCCATGTACACCAAGATAAACCATATTCTTGTGAAGTGCATCAAAACAAGTAATGTATTATTGATAAATTAGTAGTCACAAAGTTAATTTGTTTTCATCACTGTATTGGTATCACTTTGCTAATGTTTCAGTTAATTAATTTTTATCCAAATATACTAGTCTAAGTAAGTTAATGCCTTCTTTAAACTGATTTATGTAGAATTTTTCTGTATTCTGAATAAAGTCTTATTACTATCTTAATTTATAATGTATTATTTAATTGTATGCAAATTATTACTGAAAGTGAATACTGTACATGAGGAAAGCATATTACAATTTATTATTTAAAATAATGCTATTTCATAATATATAGCAATGTTGAAACAAAACTGCTCCATAAATGCTGGCACATAACTTCAGTTACTTAGAGGTGGAGGTCTGTTTCTCAGCATAGGACTTCAGTGTCATCAAGCTACCATAGCACTTAATAAATGTTTACATTGGTATCTACTGAGATATCATCATACCTTGCCTCCTTGTACTCAGTGTAATAAAACAAACAAAACTGACATCCAAGAACTCGTAAATGGCTGTAATTTCAGCTAAAGCAAAAGTCATACAAGTCATGAATGCCACATTTACTCATCTTTAATTAAATATGTCATTGTTTAAAAATTTAATACTAATTTTGATTAAGTAAAGTATATTCAATCCCGATTACTGAAAGCTCTATACCTTAACTGTAATGAAGAAACTTCAATTGATGACTATGGACTTCTACAATAGTGGTCAGGTACTAGGTTGGGTAAAAAACACATATAGTCTAATAATCACAATATAGGGTAGTATGAATCTGTTCAGCAACATGCAGTGTTTTCATTTTACATCACAGCATGTGACATTCAGTCATGATTCTACTGGATCATACTCATACCTTTAGGTTCATCTTGTCCACAAATGTCATCATAATTTAACATTCATTTTGCTGTATATACTCCTTGGGATGTATAAATAATGACCTTCCAAAGGAATATGGATGTACAAAGGTCCAAATAAAGTGAATTGCCATTTAATGGCATGTAGAATAAAAATTCTAAAAATGACACCCATTACAAAAATAATTGATCTTGAACACATATGAACACAGGTGCTCAATGCAAGCTTGTTATTTAAAAAAAACGAAGCAACAATCTGAAGGAAAAAAAATAGCTACATATAAAAAATAATCTCAGATTACCCCCATCACCCATTCTGACATAGGAACCTGTCTATCATACAATATAATTCTCTTGTATTGTACGATAGACCATGTCCTTGGTCAGTATGGGTCATGGGGATAATCTCAGGTAATTTTGTCATTTGGTACGATTTGTTTCCTTCATTTTTTGTATATAAAAAAATTATAGGACACATGGTACTAATGCTAAGGAAAATTGGGAACCAGCCTGGAAATAGGTGAACATAAAATAGAGTATATATGGGTTTGGCTGACCAGGTATGGTTAATAATGTATGTTATATTTTAGGAAAAAGAATATTTGAGAGCTTATTCTAGTTGTAAGTGAAAAAGATGTTTGAGACATTGTTTTATTGATGGAATGTCAGTCCTTTAACAGTCTTGGGTTTGGAACACTCATTACTAAAATTATCACCTGACTCTTTGGTGTGGAATTGAAACCACATATTTCATGCCGGTCTAGAAAATGCAGCAGCTCATACTTTCCTCTACACTGAAGCTGACATCCAAGTTTTTTGTCTATACTGATAAATATAGGTTTTATGTTACTGAATTTTTAATATCATGGTGTTTGCATAGGTTTACTGTGAGAACTGAATTAGTACCACGAGTCCTATAGCATCAAGCTCGCATCGAGCACTAGTCCTACAATGTAAGACCTCGACAAGTTATATCGGTCTGATGGATTCTATAGTCTGAGTCTATATTCCCGTTTGTTTGTAACCCCCTGCTGATTTCAGTAACGAAAAGCATAAACAAGATAAAAAGTCAATAAATGTTATTCAGTTCATTCACTGATTTATAATTTCTAACCCAATTACAACCAGGGTATCCATAACACCTTTATTGTCTGCATGTCTCATGCTTAATGGAAGTTTCCATACTAACACGACACCATAAAACATACAATTTGGGCAAGTCTATTTTCTGCAAAAGATTGATGTCATTGGTCCTATTTAGTTACTTCTGAATACTTCCGTCAATTATGGTAAGGTTAAGAGTTATATCCCTTTGCCACCTGGAAAATCTACCTTCTATGTACATACATGTATAGTTATGCATCCGCCCCATTGCTAAAAATGGACTTGTCCAAAAACTGGAAATTGATCTTGAGGATGACCATGGTTGATAGTGAAAACTTCCGTTAAGCATCAGACACGCAGACGATAAAGGTGTTATGGACACCCTGGTCGCAATCGAGTTAAAAATTATAAATCAATGAATGAACAGGCAGGAGGGTACAAACAAACGGGGATATATACTCAGACTATAGGTTTTGTGACCGTAATGGATGGTGAAAATAAAGGTGATTTCGCCGTATTGGATTTATGCGATGGTTATCCGACCGAGAGTTATGTGTTGATACGTTATTGTCTTTTTAATGTATATGTGTAGTTTTTTAGTGTTTTGAGATTCTAAAGCGATAAAAGACGCGTAAGAAATATCGAATCGAGCAGAGAGTTGTGATCACGCTTGCACTGCTCGTGTTCATTTATATTACCGGTCCAATAAGGTGATTCCATGTCAGAGATTTCGGCGTACTTTACTGATACAAGGTCAGACTCATGTGGTCCTACAATGTAAGACTTATCAAATGTTATATTTGTTTTGTGCTGACGACTAAAGACATACAGTATAATCTTATATGTAGGACTATCACCGATGACAGCAAACAATTCGTCTTTCAATAATTGGCTGGAAACATTATTACAGTATCCTGTGCGATCTGTGCTTGCATGCATCAAAGAAAATCTCATCACTTCACTGTAAAGATAAATTTTCTACAATAAAATTAATGACGCACCTTTCCAAAACTTTTTAAATTATACCAGACGTATGTTGCAGAACACAAATTCTAGGTCCACTACCTTCTTCGTCAAGAGTACAGGAAGGGACGATACTCCGATGTGAGGTTTAGCAAGAGGATAATTTCAACATCGTAATCACTTTAGTACTAAACGTGTAATTTATTCAACATTTTAATAATTGCTCCTTACAAGGTATAAAAAGCAAATTTCGAAATCGGATAAATATAAGATTTAAAGGTATAACGGTAGAGAAAAGAACAAACCGAGTGTTAGCCTATTTCTATAAACTGTTATTGTTGAAAGAAGAGCTAATTTTAAATCAAATACTTTGTTAAATATAAGTGTATGGTTATGGATTAGAGTTTGATTGTAGGAAACAAAATGTATGACAGAAATTAGTAAGGCACAATAGTCTTAGAAAAGAACAAATGAAATGTACCCAAATTAACTGTTTACCATTTTACACAAGACAGAGGAGTAAATGGTCTCAGCAGATACTTTTAAGACAGTCCGCCTATATTAAGGGTAAATCTTCCAAGATTTGATGAACATAACAATGGTGACAGTTACAACAATGGCAGCAGCAAATGGAGAAAACCGCATTCCATAAACGACATACGCGACATGGCCCAATTTGAGAAGGGGAGTCCGGGCCACCATCCCGTCTCACCATCCCCTCCCCCCCCCCTCCCCAACAACAACAACAAACGTACACATAATATACATATAGGCGTTTACTTTGGAGCCCTTTGGAGGAAAATCAGGACCCTTTTCAAAATGTGGAATATCGACCCACCACCAACACTTGATCTAATCCGACCATGCACGAGTTGTCCCGTGTGCTGACCGACTGGTATAAAGGTCTGAAAAGTAGAGTGCATAGGTTACAAGCAGCAGCATCCAAGGCGATTGCACTCTTTAGCAGGGATGGTAGTCCTTAATTTGGCTAGTCGATGGTTTGGCAGCAATTAAGGTGGCTCCATCATTCCTCCGTCAGGTAGTCGTGATCGATTGCATATGTATAACGGCGGAATCCGATTTGGCCAACTAATCGTTTACAAAAGAGCACGATGTGGACAGGTGTTACGACGTTATGGTCTTAATCTAAGTAACAGAAAAGACTGAAAACTAGCAGCTGTTGTAAAATTTAATAAATAATTTATTTCCCTAAAAAAGAAAGTGCAAATAATCAGAACTTACATTATCGTGAATTAAATCCTAATAAATCCTAAAAGTTTTATCACAAGTTCAAATTATTTCCAGTGGTGTTCTAATTTAAATCAAATATATTGTGCTGATGTGCCAGAAGTCTTAATGTGTCATAATCATACATAAATATATTTGAATGAATGCATAGTTTTTCCAAAACATCTTCTAAAACCTAAAGTCTGAGCGCTTTGTAATTCAAATGAATAATTTAAAAAAAATTTAGATCCTCTTAAATTAAATGGACACAACTGTTTGTCTCCTCTGAGACTGATGTCTATGCTAGATATAAGTAATTATTTAATAAACATCACTTAGATTAATAACTAATACGCAGTTTCAGAACCAGAAAGAATAAGGTGAATAATAGCTTACAACTCGCTCTTTGTAAACAAAGTCAGGTACTTGAGCAGCTAACCACTCAGAAATTAGGTATGTTGTATTAGCGAAATAGACTATACAATGTACATTATGTGTACATCTTTCTCCAACATCTCTATGCATGAGCTGTGTGTGTGTGTGTGTGTGTGTGTGTGTGTGTGTGTGTGTGTCAGATGAGATGGTTCATTAAAAAAAACACAACATGGTCAGCCTGGGTTTCAGAATATACATACCCTGTACTCATATCTTATCAAAATGTTTACTTCCGTCCTGAAATATGTAATGTGTTTACTAAAATGGGCCCATCTCAAAGTACAAAACCTACAATTGTAAATAGACTTTGTATTTATAATGTTAATTACTAAATAACCATTACAATCTATAATCATGAAAATTAACACACACATTATAGATATACATAACAATAAATATATGTGTGAAGGTCTGTTAGGAAAGGAATGGTGGGTCACTCGGGTGCATGTAAAGCATCGTACAAGGATTTAATTATAAAATTATCAACGGTTTTAATGTAATGGATAAAAATTACTTGCGTGACATGTTGATAGATACTGAAAATCCAGATTACCAATCTGGGATGTTACAGCACAGATCGGGTAATTCAATAATATTACTTCGAGTATTGAAAAAAAATATATACCGCTACCGACGATATGAAGGTAAGCATGTGACTTTTGGAAAATTATTAATTAATTAATATTCTCGACTACTTCTTGTACGAACTTCAGAAGTTGATTTCGAGAGCGATTCTACCATTATGTCAATAATCGTGGTAGAAGCAATTTATTTTAATGCCTGGTTGTACAATCAATTACCGCTCATTTCAAGAGTTATTGCTACAACGTCAAGCTGCTGTCTCTTTGGAATTGAGTATTAGGATGGTCCCACCTGTTGATTTGTATTTTGCTCTAAACATGGCTATAGTCCAGTGTATATGAAGATTTGTTAACAAAACTCTGACGTACATAATCGTCATTAGTAAGACAATATCATTATCAATTATATCATCTGCTGCCAACCAGTCTGACATACCGTCAGCAAATTCCGCAACCTCATCACTGAGATTCAAGACCATTGCTTATATGTAACGATAAATTTAATCGTAATTGAGAATCCACCATCTAAATAGTCAACTTAAAGTGGCGATGTAAGCCCGTTTGAGGCAAAATACAAGGGATATCGAAGCCATACCACGTATCCGACCCAGCGAGTCCAATGTCCTGTTCCTGAATCTAGGTCAATGGTGGGCAAACTACGGCATGCGGCCCGCCAAGGGTTTTCATGCGGCCTAGGAACAAATACTATGTTCACGCTATTTAATTTTCTCAAGGGTAAAATTTCTTTCTAATTTTGAGAGAAATGTAACCACGCAATGCCAAATACCCACCCAGTGGGTGAAGCCAAAGAAATTTCAATAGAACTGTGTCTGGGTTGTTTCGCATTCTATTCATATATCCATGATTTTGTTCCCACCGGGCAGTGGGGAAAGCCATATAAATGTCAATAAAATTTTGTTTGGCTTGTTTCACAATGTATTCATATATCTATGATTTTGTTTCCCCCACCGGTTAGGTCGATTGAAGTTACATCGCGCATGCGTCGTATTTCTTTGTTCACACGCTCGTGATTGGCTGAGTGCGTCGTCAGTGTGTCTTGACTGCGTGTCATTGGAACCAGCATGCTTACGCGCTAAAAAGATTTTTTAAACAGTGTATGCACCCGCCATGGCAGACGAGTGACTCGCAGTTAACACGAAATTGTTGAAGTTAAGAATTTACCGGGATTGATAGTTCCGTATCGATCCATACATTTAAGAAAGCTTTTATTATCTGCCAAAGTTTACCCAAAATGAGTTGTTCGAGGATATCTAGAAAGAGAAAAATTGAAGATGAATGACGTGCGTTTAACAATGAGTGGAATGACAAGTATTTCTTTACTGATGTTGGAGTTAAAGCTGTGTGTTTGATTTGTCAAGACACTATTGCCATTTTCAAGGAGTTCAATTTTAAACGTCACTTTCAAACTAAGCACGGTAACTTTGGAATTTAAAAAAAAATCAAAACAAGAACTGCAAGAGGAACAATCTGAAAGAATTTGCCAGAAAGATGGTTGTATTGTTTGCATCAACCTACATTTGTGAGCAGACTTTCTCTACTATGAAAGTCAACAAGTCAAAGAACAGATCGCTTCTCACAGATTCAAATATTCACTCAATTTTAAAGATTAGTACGAGCAACTTGTCACCAAATTTTGACAAACTGGTCAATGAATGTGATCAGCTGCATCATTCGCATTAGACTCTGTTTATGTTACTATGTGTATCCAATAAATATGCATCTTTTGAATTTTATGTTTTCAAATATTAACATGTTAACAACTGAAAATTAATTATGATTTTATTTATAAAAAATAACTTTTGTTTGTGCTATTTCAAATAATAACTTATTTACTTAATGGACTATGCGGCCCTTTCAAGTTGTAAATGTGTGAATGCGGCCCTTTCAAGTTGTAAATGTGTGTATGCGGCCCTTTCAAGTTGTACATGTGTGTATGCGGCCCTTTCAAGTTGTAAATTTGTGTATGCGGCCCTTTCAAGTTGTAAATGTGTGTATGCGGCCCTTTCAAGTTGTAAATGTTGTATGCGGCCCTTGCACTGGAAAGTTTGACCACCTCTGATCTAGGTTGAAGATGCCAGTTTCTTTTATGTCACGAATCATATATTCATGTTCATCCAGCATGAAAACACCTCCGAAATGTTTGGATGACTTTGTGATCTTAATTTTCGAAAGCTGCTTTGGGCAAAGACCAACACTAACTTCGTGATTGGAAATTATTATTCGAACACGCAACATGTTCAATGACTACACAACGATTCTATACATTGTCTAAATGCTCGTCAATGACTCTCATTTAGCAGAAAAAACATTGTAGCCATCAGCCGGAGCAGCACCTACACGTGTATGAAAGTAAAGTGGGCCATGGACTGTTTGAACACTGTAAAGACATGCAGCCACAATAACCTTTATTCAAGGCCTTTTCTGATGGAATTCCGACAGCCCCTAATCCAGGCCCTTAATCCGCTGTATTCGCAAAGCTTTTATGGCCACAGGGAATGGAAATATTTCACCAGTCTTACAAAGCAATGTAATTTAGAATTATGTTAAAGAGGTGTTCATTTTTTTGGCTGCATTACACTGATTAAGTTATGTTTGTTTCAACTACAAGGACTGTCCAGACAACTCCAGATGCTCCAGTTAAAAGTAACAATCGGGTACGGACCTCATTCTGGGAGATTAGCGGGCCTGTGTCAAGATTTCGATACTGGTAAATGTCCGACCACAGACTGTGTCAATATTTTGATGCTGGTAAATTTACGACCACAGATTATGTCAATATTTTGATTCTGGTAAATGTACGACCACAGACTGTGATATGGATATAATACTTGACTGAATGTGAAGTTGAGCAAATTTCTTCAGATAGATCCTGATACCCGTTTAATCATAGAACAACTGCAGACGCTGTTAAATGGCAAGATATCCTCTTACTACACTCATGGCTGTTATCTCAATTCTGTTATGTACATAGCTGGCCAGCAGACTTCGTATATTTTTCGCAGTTGAGTACGAAAACCGTCGTAGCTATGTCGAAATTGCCAAGAATTGCTTCGATTTTCTTTACATTGATGGAATAACGTGCGCTGTTGGAAAATGCTATGGTTCCATTGTCTATAAGTCCTATGAGACATAGTCGGGATAATTAGCATTGTTACTCTTTATAAGTTTTCCCTCGAGTTTTAAAAATGCCTCACACAATAAATCAAAACAAAACAAAAACAAGCCAGACGTGGCATGTACTTGTAATTCTATTTTTTTTTAAATCAGGGAAACTAGCCGAGTAAGAATACTGCTCATATTCTCTTTTGATTGGATTAGCCAACGTATGTACATCAGTTCTAAGCGCGGGATCAAAGTTATCTTCAAATTTTGTATTTGTTTGTACATAATAGTCCAGCCATAATACTCATCCCTTAGTTAAATTTGCAATCGCTGATTCGGGATGCGTTATTGAGCTGAACGACTACTTTGATGGTGCTCAGGACACTCATCTCCGAAATACATCTCGCACCTATTAAACTTATTGCAGCTCCAGATATTTCAACGGATCCGCAGCGAAGTTATGATGTTATCAACTACTCGTATTGCAACGTTTATATTTATGATGTTCTCAACTACTCGTATTGCAACGTTTATAGTTATGATGTTATCAACTACTCGTATTGCAACGTTTATAGTTATGATGTTATCAACTACTCGTATTGCAACGTTTATAGTTATGATGTTATCAACTACTCGTATTGCAACGTTTATAGTGATTCATACGCCTGATAGCAACCCCTGGAGAATATCATCAATGCCACTTCCATAGTATGCCATGCAGAGGCGTAGGGGGGCGGGGGGTACATATGTCCCCGGGCGCCAAGGTACAGGGGCGCCAAAATTAGGCTTGCAACGTTACATTATAATAAGAAAACAAGGGTAATAAATCTGTCACAAGATCGCTGGGGCGCCAATTTTATAGTTTGTCCCCGGGCGCAAAATACTATCGCTACGCCTCTGTTCTCGCGTTCGCAACACGCATGGATATTAGACGGTAACGTACGACTATCATTATATTTTAATATCCAAATGTATTGTTAAGGTCTATAACAGTTGGTCCAACATATTGTCGTCCGGGTACACAAATGTAAAAAGAACGTGTGCCAACTGACCATTATGACAAGGAATATACATGGACTTTGCGGGAGTAATCAAAAGCCAGATACAAGTGGAAAAATTATAGAAGAACTCGACCAATATGTAACGTTTAGAGCAGTACTGTCCAACCTGCGGCCAGCGGACTGATTAGAAATAGCATTTATGTATATAAAAAAAAGTCCATGGCCTACTAACATAATATATCTTTTTAACTAAGTAAACAACTGTGAATACTTGTTATAATCGCTGTATTTAAGTTTTCTGCTGTGGACCTCAGCTACAAGAAAAATGTTTCAGTGGCCCATAGTGTCAAAATTTCGGACAATACTGTCTTAGAGGCAACATTTTGGGCAGCTCCACTTACATAACTACCACTGGTAAAGTAACAATCAAATGCAATCCTAACAACGTCTGATGAGATATGATAGGGCCGATTCAGATTGGGGGGTAGGGGCACACATTAAAAAAGGGCCCTGACTTTCCTCCAGAGGTCACCAAAGCAAACTTTTGTGTGTCTGTTTACTCAGAGTGAGCGTAATACAAAATAAGATGCGTGATAATGAAATTGTGTTGAAATTGTAAGTGACTAGCGACTTCGTTTGTAAGTTTTGAGCGTGGAGTAGCCTATGAGACTTCCTTGCGGACACCTCGCACACCACCTCCGACGCTGTATGGTCTCCGGACTCTTTGGGTCTTGTAAGTAAAATTCGTTTGTCCAAGAACCTTTCTCAGCGACGACAGTGCAATGTCAACCGCGTACTGTAAATACTCAATCAAGACCACAGAGCCGAGTATGTGGTCGTTTTCGTTTATGTAGATTTTAGAGACGTTGCCAGTCACTAACGAAATGCTCCTTCGGATCTCATCCTTGATCGAGTTCATGTTGTAAGAGCCAGTGGATGTTCAGCAACATTCCAAATTGTTTCACGGTCTGATGAAACACAAAATAATTATTCGCGATGAGGCATCCAAAGGGTTGCGATCAGATATTAGGCAAACAGTAATACACGCGTAATGACGCTATTGTGAGGTCGAGTGTGCGATGATTGATGTAGACAAAGTCGCTTCAAATTCGCTCCTTGCTCTCATCAAGGCCACAAAAGAAACCACTGCCAGAGCCAAAATAAAAGCCGCCGAAAAGACTAAAAAGCTCAAAACAAAATCATCAAAGAAAGAGGGTGGAAACCACAGGGGCGCTAGAAAAACTGCCCTGTGTCCACCGCACAGTTTTGTCAAAGCCACACGATAATATGTCAGTTTAATGAGAAAGGATTGCAGTATGTCCTGAATATGGGTGATGTGGTTGCGTTTCCCGAAAGCGCTAGAATATGTCAAATTCAGCTGTTATTTGAGCAAAACCAATTAGGAACTTCAAAGCGCTTGCAAGAAAATTGGCCAAAGTGGGTGTGTTGAAAGACAAAGAGGGAATGTGGTCCAAAACAAGTATTCGTTCACAAAGGTGCCTGGTCTGAAGTGCATAACGATGAGATACATACCAGCAAAGATCTACTAGCTGTGAACACCAACGACAAAGGATGGCGCAGGATTAAATCAAATATATGCCAAACAGGAGGAGCAATCATTACCACTATCTTGCGCAATACAGCTGATCTGTGTGATCGTCTCGTAATATCATCTTATTTTTACAAGCCGTCAAGACGTCCTCTGAGCCTGTCAGTGAGGTCAGCACCGACTGCCTCTGCCTGCATTAATGGCTGATACTCATAAGGAAGTTTTTAAAATTCTAAAACATATATGTGAAGACGTCTCCGCCCGTCTACGATTTATTCAGGAGAAAAGAACCACATAAATGGTGTCAGCAAATAATTTCTGAGTCTTACTACATCCCGCCAACACAGACTCTTCAAGATGAAACGACTCTGTAAAAACAATTTATGGATAGAGTTGGTGGTGCTGAGGACGCAGCTGGCACTTCAGCAGGTCTATGCAGCAGCGACGAGACGCGCGTTTCCCGATCTGGAGGCGGCGAGAAGCTCCCTTTCGTCTCTTTTTTGCTGTATCTCTTGGAAGGGCCATCTTCCAGTGGGCGAGGGGATGCTACTTTTTCACCGCTTGTTAAAGATTGTCAACCGTTCAATGTATTATATGTGTATATAGAGTGTAAAGATCCGCATTTAGGAAATCGTCCACAGCGAAAAGACATGGCTAGAGCAAGCACGCCGCATATAAGCACAGCCCGTGTTTGCTGCATTAATAGTGGATCTATGGTGTCACAGACAGATCGGATCGCACGTCTTTCCCAGCTGTAACTCGTTATTTAAATAGCCAAAAGTTCCGTATGAATAATTTTAAAAAATTACAATAACTTCAACCAACGTCGGATCATTGGGAAATTCGACCTGTTTCCAAATGAACCATAATAAAAGAATTTAAGATTAAAATAAGCTTAGATTCTCAAGTACGTTTTGTTAACCATTCTAACAAAAATGGGCTATATCTTTGTATTGAGCAAACATTCATACCTAAATTTTATTCTGTGGTTGTACGAGTTGTGAGCAGTATTTCCCATTAGATAGGTTAGATCAGGTGGGAGTTTACGATGCGGGAAATTCGCAAATCACCACGCTAGGAACAGTAAAAAAAACTGCGTTCTTACCCTTAGGCTTGTATATAAGTGGGTGGAATGGGAAATTTTAATCAGTTTATTTGTTATGTTTTTTGTTGTAAGATCATTCTTATTTAATGTTGTAGTTACATATTATTGTCAGGAAACATTTGTTTAGACTATTTATTGTAACTTTAAAGTGCTTTTTGGACTAAAACGATATTATAGTAATAGCGTGAATTACCCAAAGGAGTTATGGATACGCTGAAACTCAAGCGGAATATGGGATTTTTGGGGCTTAAATAGAACTGTTTAGAATTATTTCGATTAAATCATAAATACTGTACAAATTATTCCTACTTTTTTTGTAAAACTTTGATGGTTAAATTATTTGTTAAGTTTATCGAAACTTGTAAGTTTTGCTTCTTTCTGTTAATACATTTTTTTTTACATTGGGTCTTAACAATCAGGACAGTGTAAAAATGTACTAATATCACACACTGTTGTGATTCCACTCAACTGCACCCCATCCCCACTTTATCTCCTTTTAACCGAAATGTATCCCTATACTATTAGAAGAAGAAGAAGAAAAAGAAGTTGTGAGAATTATCTAACAGTTCGTTCAAGCAGCCTGGTGTGAAGTAACGCTTCACCCATTAAAGTTACAAAATAAATCCTTCGGTTTCAGATTGTACCTTGTGTTGGTGGAGTAGACGTTTTCTTTTTCACCTCATTCCCAAATTTAAAGAGGAGGGCAATAAACACCCCAAAACGTGTACTTTGACAGTTTAAACATGTTGTAGTTAATTGTTCTCACCGTACGAAGACCGTATATCGCCATATAGGCCAGACTGTAAAGTGTAACGTTTTGTCACCATATGCTATCTCTGCTCTTTTATAGCATATCTGATTGCCTTTTAAAAATAAGATGATATAATAATAATAAAACACCGAGGAAATGGGTATTTCTCACCCTTCAACTGACAGTTAAAATTTGGACCCGACATATTCTTTTTACATAGATATGGCTGATTTTCTCTGCAAGGGCCAAATAAGCTTGCTTAATTTTGACTAGGCTGAACGCACTTGTGGGGTTAAGACGCTCATCTCTTGTTAATGCCTAAATCACAAAATATCCCAAACACATTGTTTTGACAACACTGGAGTAAATTTTGGGCTTGCTCTGTGTGTGTGTGTGTGTGTGTGTGTGTGTGTGTGTGTGTGCCACGATGACCATTTATTGGGATTGTTTACGAGTGCGTTACAAAAAAAAAACAAATGAAAGGAACCTGGCTGATTGATGTATTTTATGGTCACACGACTCTGGTATACATATTTGAAAAATAGATTCATTGGTCTTCATTAGGAGAGAATAAGCTATATCATACGGTATCTCTGTTCACAGATATGAGAGAGAGAGAGAGAGAGAGAGAGAGAGAGAGAGAGAGAGAGAGAGAGAGAGAGATTTTACTGTTGTAGACTCGATTTATGCTACTGATGATATTTATGTGATATTCCGAAATATATTACTTCGCAATCTTGCATGCAATTCTCTGAAACACGAGAAAGTGTCGATATTCACTCGAAAATTGAAGGAATGCTTGATCAGTTCGCGGAAAATTCAAGTTGACCCTTGCATCCAGGTTTTACGCTTGGTAGGGTCTAGGAGCTGACAGGAAGAAATTGCATTAAGAAAAATGAAATCTATCTCATGAATTTATATTTCTAGTTGACTTGAAGAAAGTCTAAGTTTGTTTGGTACCCTATTTATAAGGCAGTAGACTGTCAAAATACTGTCCCTCGGCGGCAAAAATCCAATTGCGTCGATTTTTCCGCCTGCATACTCAATGCTCAATTTGATTAATGCAAGTGATTGCGTTCTCCGTAATTTCCATTTCATTTGATATCGCCGAACAACGTATCCAAGTTCGCTGTTTTCTCCATAATGTTGTACGCTCTTGCTTGTAAAAATTGACGGAATTTTTATTGGACTAATTAATCATGTTTCATGGATTCTGCGCTGCGGCGCTGTTTCATTCGTGTTTCTGCATCTGTACGAATTATTTTCAGATATCCAGTCATAATGCAGACTAATCCACCCTATGGTCAATATCTATTGATTTTTGCTTTTGAAAATTTGTGCAAAATCCTATTACTTGTAGAAACTATTAAAATAATAATACCTCGATGGGCCGGGTACTATATTCCCAAAGGCATATGTAGTGGGTGAACGTTGGTTCCTTATTAGACGGGTTATATATGAAATCTCTGGGCCATTTTTATCCAGACTATAAAATCAATGTGCATCATAGCGTACTTAAACATGCCGTCGTAAAATAAAGCTGAAATTTTTCGGTTCCGACCTAGCCGTTTGATAGTCGTTGCATACAAATTTATGTGTTCACGTAATAAAACACAGCAGTCAGACTGTAGACCTGACAACCAAGCATTAACAGAGGTGATCTGTATATCTGTACACCTTATGCAAAAGAAGCACTACACGTTTTCGGTTGCGAAAATGTTAGCAAATTTTATCTGCTTTTTATTGTTACGACAATATGGTCTTAAACTAAGTAAGAGAAAAGAGTCAAAAGCAGCAATTTTCTTTTATTCAACAAATCATTTATTCATAGAACACAAGCTGAAGATTTTTTTTAAAGAACTTACCTTCTTGTGAATTAAATTCCAAATAGTCCTAACCTTTTAATTACAATTCAATATGCTTCAAATTAAAACTTAATTCCAGTGGTGTTTCAAATATGTTATACTATTGAATGTATTGATATGCATGTAGTCTCGAATGTGGTGATGGCGAATGGCTTGAAATTTTATGATGTGGTAAAAAAAAATTGATGGAATACGATAATAGAGTCGAAAACTGTTCTTGTGTGAAGTGACGATACTTTCAAATTAATGTATCATTCTACGAATATTATCGATGATAATTTGGCAGTTCCAGTGAATAATAATTGGAATAAATAATTCCACCCGAGATGAAAAACTGAACACAGCAGTAAGACTGATTCTGCTGGAAGATGTTAAGGCAAGAATGATAAATGTTTCAGTTAAACAACATTAGCTAAGACACAATAAAAAAAACATCTGTATGCAAGTTTACTTTATTAAACATTTAATATTCCATCCGGTTTAGGTATTGTCAAATCTGATGTCCAAGATTTGGTCCCTAATAAGCATTTTTACCTCCATAGACTGTGATCGGACTATTTATTCTAATAAACATGTTTACCTCCATAGACTGTGATCGGACTATTTATTCTACAATGTAAGCATGTTTACCTCCATAGACTGTGATCGGACTATTTATTCTACAATGATACAGTAAGCATGTTTACCTCCATAGACTGTGATCGGACTATTTATTCTACAATGATACAGTAAGCATGTTTACCTCCATAGACTGTGATCGGACTATTTATTCTACAATGATACAGAAACATCAGCTATGTAATATATTGTTTTGAGAATAAATTTTACTGTTTAGGGTCACAGAGAACTTGATTTCTGACAAGGTCAAATACAACATACTGATATAGATACCTTATAGTTATTAACAAAAGCCAACAAATAATACAAATTAAATATACATAACATTATGAAACAAAAACAATTATAAAAGCTTTTACGGTAGAAGAAACGTGAAATCTCTTACATTTAAAAGGTCCAGGATGACACTAGTCAGGACAATTTGGAATTAAATATCCACGAAGTCAGTATTAGAACTCAAAAAAATAATTAATAATTAGTAACAACAAGCTTTGTCAATTTCAATAAATAATTTTATTTCCCCAGAACACACAGTAAAATGCCACAAACATAATTTTGTGTTGTTAATTACATTCCAAATAAATACTAGAAGTACAAGCACAAGCCATAATTAATAAAGTTATGAATAATCTCTAGTGGTATTCCAAATAATTTCCAACGTTCAAGGTTTTAATGTTTCTTTAGTAGATGGTAGTCTCTAATGTACTGATGTACCAATGGCCTGAATTGTACTGATATGTCAATAGTCTTTTGTTGACTCGCAATAATATAATCCATGGGCTTCTCGTTTCAATTCACTATTATTCCCAGTTTATGAATCTTTCCCAGAATAGCAATGAGCACTTTGTATTTTCAGAAAATAAAAAATAATTTCATCCAAATCAATATAAGAATGCAACAATTTAAATTATGTCTGTCCTTCTGTTCTCTCAGGAATATATAATTTCTCCAGCAAACAAGCTTAAAGAAAAAAGACATAAAAGAAGAGCCAGAAATGTAGGAAAAAGTTTCATTTCCAGAAGAATCCAAGCTATTAATGGACAAGGTATGTTACTAAAATTATACTAAAGGGCATGATAACATAATGTATTTGACTCAAACCAAGATGCATATGTGTATTTCTATTGATAATGAGCCTAATATATTAGCTAAATGTTATTTTTTTTTTTTTTTTTTTTACAGAATTAAAATTTTCAATCATTCTGATCAGGTAGACAATGAATTTGATTTTGGGCAGGGCAAGCTACAAAACCCATAGCATATAATGAAATAAAAAGAAAAGAAACAAACAATGCACATTTAATGTATATAACACCAGTGTTAATAAAAGCATGAGCATTTCAGTTCTCTGCAAGTTTCTCATATGAATTTTTGGAATCTGTTATTCATCCATCAATTGTATGATAATATATTTCTAAAACCGTAAATATGACGACGATGCAATTATGAAGAGGGGATCATCAATGCAAATGTAACAGTTTGACCAATGACAAAACTCCATCTACCTTTTGAACTATAGAGTTTTAACAATTCTAAAATATAATTCGAAATATATGGATGGTATCACTGGAAATCTGGACAGAGCTACAGATTAGGACAACACGAGCCCCATGCCCATAGAATAGAGCAATTTAATTAATTAGAAAACAAAATAAATTTGTACAGACCCAGGTGCATTATTCGCCTCGATCATAAAATGAAAAGGAAGACAAAAATCTATTATCGCACAGTTCAAAAATGCAACTTCAGCTCCGTTTATATTGATACGGCACATTTCATCATGTAGTCGATTGATTGTTTCGAACTTAAATGTCCGGTAAGTATTATATGACCTGATAACTGGTTGCTATTCACTCTCCATATCAGCATACCTTGTCGGTTGGGGTCGACATGCACTGGAACACTTGTACTATCCTTCTTATACGCCAACCCAACTTGAGTCCTCTCTCGGTCGTCCAGAAATCATTTTGGTCGTTCACTTTCTCTCTCTTGTATTTAGTCGTGGAATCTCATCTATTAGTCGTCCAAACTATTTTCCTGATTAAATATTTACAAAAATGCGTCCAAATTTGTTGTTCTTGGCTTATATCTGCACTGAACATAAATTCTGTTCTCTCGCACACACAGAATGTCCTCTATCACCTTTCACAGCAGACACTCACTGATAATTGAATCCAGGTCATAACCTTGCATCCGATACAACAATGCAGCTTTTGTCGACATACACTTCAGCTTCTCTCTTTCCAAAGTAATGAATATAGTGTAGGGAAATTAATGTATTTCTCCATAAGAACTGATTACCATTACTAATTGAGTAATATCATAGTCTACTCTCACTTAAAGACAAATAAGCCCCTGCAATGTGAATTAAACTGTCGGACATAAAGCACACATACACCTGATATATATATATATATATATAACTTTTATCCCCAAAATGCTATTCAATTGCTATAACAAACATTAATACTGAATAGATTGCACATCGTAGTTAAACAAATATATATTATATAAAAATAAAAATAAAATATATCAAACAAAATTAATTTCGTAGCTAATACAACCTATTGGAAACTAACACTTTATTGGCATAAAACATCATACCAACCTAGTAATAATTAACTCTTATCATTCACCATTCCTATATCATTTACGGCACATCATTTCAAGCATTTAAGACACAAGTTAGAGAAATATTATCTTTGAAATTAAGACACAGTACTTTCATACTTTGGTGTTAGTTCCTCTCTGCCTTTATCAGAACCTTCTCATTCCACCCATGGTTTTGTGTCTCTCTCATCGACTCACAACTACACGTACCTTGGACAATCTTTACGAGGGCTTCGCCCACCACCGGAATCAAGACATTTTGCCTCGCGCACACTTCGCCTTGGACTCTTTCCCCCTCCGTTAACTACCAAAAATAAGATTTCCTTTCATTTAAACGAAACAACTTACACAAACTAATTTCAGAATTTGGAAAATGTTACATATTCACACTATTAATGAGACGATCTCTGCAAAGTTTCAATATATGATAAATATTTTAACAGGTACAGCGCTGTTTCTGCAACATTTAAACCTTTGGCAATTTCGAAAAACAAAACTCAATATTAGCCGCTTGCCCATCTTCGCCTCACATAGTTATGAAACGCATCTTCATTAAAAAGGTTTTAGGTCCCAACCAGATGTAGTCAAGAATTGGCATCGTTAAGCATGTTATAGATTTAACCCAGTGAAAAATCCCATACATCGATTTTAAATTGCTTTATATTACAATGACAGCAATAAAGAAGAAAAATAAATAGATATTCAGTGATAAGGGAAACTGTTTCTTACCGTTTGAATGTCATGTTCTAAATCAAGAATTCTAGCAACATGTTCATTACCACTGTTCCATACGTGTTTTTGCTGTCAGCAAGTTCTCTCTATAACTTAATATTAGATTAATATACTCCAAAAATATTGTCTTTTACTACCAATATGTCCATCTACAAATATTTTATTATCAGCATCATTTGATTTTTCTGGATCATCCAAGCCAGTTAATGGTTGTAATTCACACTTGATTCTTTATTTATTGTTTGACTTTTTAATCTTGTTTTTCATCTGCTTGATTTAATAACTATATCACAACGACCTCTTAATTATGTCTCTCCCATTGTTTAAATGGTATTAACTTAAACACGTGCCATGGAAGATTAGCACAGTTCCTTCTTCTTCTTTAATACTCATATTTAACATATTTACTTTCTTGCATATAACGACCATTAACATTTTATAAAATACACTGATTAAAAAACAGCATTTTAACAGAAGATACTCTAACATACATGAATAATAACCGTTAGTGAAATAGTTGGTGAAATGATTGAGGAAAATATATATATTTCTAGGTTTCAAAGTCATACAAAATGTATTCGATTCAGTCGATTCCTAAATTGCTCTCTGGCTAATAATTTAAAAAAAACAATAATATTTGAACATTTTTTAAGTGGATTGAGTGAATATAATTTGTTATTTATATTTCAAGCACTTTATTTTAGTATCGTTTTAGTTATCCGTCTTTAACTTTTATAATTTATGCTTCAGGGTTATAGAAATTGCTGTGAATTCAAACAGACTTTGTTGAGGTTTTGTTGCTGACGTAAAATAATATATTGTTTTTTTTTTCGTTCATTAGAAAGATTGTTACAATGACAACAAATTTCAATTTCTGTAATGAAATGGATAGTTTGCCATCTTTATTATCAACTGGATTGGTAAAACACATTTCTTATCAGTTTGTCCTTCTATCATAACATATCCTTCCATCTGTACATAAGAATGTAATCAATGCAAAAGATGTATATTTTCAATTTACTTTGGTTACAGAAATCGACTTATGTTTGTTGTAAGATTTTCATTCAATTTTATCTCTCATCTAAAAATCTAATTGTTCATTTTTCATTGTCTTGAATCTCTATGTTGTTTTTTTTCTGCCTAATTGCATTCGTTATGTCATTGTACATGTTATGCTCTTTAACAATCAAATTAGGTTCTTCATAGCTAACGTCTTTGTTGCTTATTGCCTTAGCCATCTTGTCATCGATTCTTTGTAACTTACTAATCTCAGAAATCACTTTCCGACTGTTTAATCTCTGTGCTGAAATTCCATTTTCCTTGAAAAAAGTGACCACTAAAGTTGAAAAGAACCGACAAGAAACAAGAGGACTAATAACTTCTGCTGCTCTTCTTTACGACTCCTTTGTGATGATTCAATCTCGTAAATAAATCATTCTTAATCTCGTTCGTCTTTTGCAAACTGATATTAATACCAATGTCTGTCGTATACATTTTTTCTTTTCTATTTATATGTATGAAATGAGCAATATTAATCAATTTTACTACACAACTATTATATATTCTATGATCCAATGTGCTACACAGATGTCAATTGTAAACAGACTAAATGAAATTGTAACAGCCGATTTAATAACTTCCTTGATTTTTTCGTGTTTTTGTTAAACCTGTCAACATGCTATTTCTATTAAAACATGAATCTGAATATAAAAATCTATTGAACGCCACATGCTATATAATAATCATTATTCTCTTCCTCCCACATCATGTATTATAGCGCAGTTTCATAATATTTCCGAAGGATGGTAATGCGTTATTGTGGCACAGTACTTAACGATACGATCGTTCTTTAAGTTTTTTTTTAAAAGGTATGGCAGGTTGAAACACTATATTTTAAAAAAAACACTTATCCAAAAATACATTTATTGGCTTGAACTAAGTTTGTTTTGTTGGTGTTCTTGCTATGTGTTAATTCTTCTGTTGGTCTTCTTGCTATGTGTTAATTCTTTTGTTGGTCTTCTTGCTATGTGTTAATTCTTCTGTTGGTCTTCTGGCTATTTGTTAATACTTTTGTTGGTGTTCTTGCTATGTGTTAATTCTTCTGTTGGTCTTCTTGTTATGTGTTAATTCTTTTCTGCTTTTGCATTTAAACTCTTCTAACTTTAATCCATTCTGTCTTCCATGTTAAGCTTTACATGGATTTATTTTCTTTTATGAAGTTATTTTTTTCACCTTTTGTAAATCTGCAGTTTCAAAATTATCACTTTCAGTTTTAGTTAAAATTTATTTTGCAATCATGTCGTGAAATAACAGTAGTATAAAGAATGAAAATAGATATTCGACATATTTTTAAACAAAAAGGATTTTTAAATAGGTATGTTCAAAATACAAAATAAAAAAGACAAAATCTAGATTCTATAAAACTTAGTCTTATTGAAAGTCTTGTCAAGTTGAGTACAGAACACAGAAAGAATCGTTGAGGGGATAAAGGAAGCAATAAAATAAATACTACACAACTGATACAAACAAAACTAACACAGTGATGAGACTTTCAGAATAATAAGAAACACAATGATTAAAGTTGTACAGACATTAAAAGACTATTAAATTTGATACAAAGTTGAAAATACAGGGTTTAGAATATATTGTTTTTTAAAAGGTTGCATACGTACGTACATGCATACATACATGTATACATACACACACACAAACACACACACACACACACATACAAACTCACATACATCACACACACACGCACGCACTCACACGCACACGCACACACACACACACACACACACACATACATACATACATACATACATACATACATACATACATACATACATACATACATACATACATGCATGCATGCATGCATACATACATACATACAGACATACTATTTGTTACTTCATTATCATTTTAACCTATTCGCGTGTAGTTACAATGACAAGACGTCATTTTTTGTCCTTTTTGCGGCTATGTTCAGCCAATTTTATCGTCTTTTGTTTCATTGCGTGTATTCTAACGAATTGTTACAGACGGTTTTCAACTACAATATATGACTCATATCTACAGCATATCTTACATACTAGTATATTATTTAAACTTAGAATGTCTTACATACTAGCATATTATTTAAACTTAGAATATGTCTTACACAGTAGTATATTATTTAAACTTAGAATATGTCTTACACAGTATATTCTTTAAACTTAGAATGTATTACACACTAGTATATTATTTAAACTTAGAATGTCTTACACAGTATATTCTTTAAACTTAGAATGTCTTACACACTAGTATATTATTTAAACTTAGAATATGTCTTACACAGTATATTCTTTAAACTCAGAATATGTCTTACACACTAGTATATTATTTAAACTTAGAATATGTCTTACACAGTATATTCTTTAAACTCAGAATATGTCTTACACAGTATATTCTTTAAACTCAGAATATGTCTTACACAGTATATTCTTTAAACTTAGAATATGTCTTACACACTAGTATATTCTTTAAACTTAGAATGTCTTACACAGTATATTCTTTAAACTTAGAATGTCTTACACACTAGTATATTATTTAAACTTAGAATGTCTTACACACTAGTATATTATTTAAACTTAGAATATGTCTTACACAGTATATTCTTTAAACTAAGAATATGTCTTACACAGTATATTCTTTAAACTTAGAGTGTCTTGCACACTAGTATATTATTTAAACTTAGAATATGTCTTACACAGTATATTCTTTAAACTTAGAATATGTTACACAATAGTATATTATTTAAACTTAGAATATGTCTTACACAATAGTATATTCTTTAAACTTAGAATATGTCTTACACAGTATATTCTTTAAACTTAGAATGTATTACACACTAGTATATTATTTAAACTTAGAATGTCTTACACAGTATATTCTTTAAACTTAGAATGTATTACACACTAGTATATTATTTAAACTTTGAATATATGTCTTACACCCTAATATATTCCACAAACTTAAATTGTCTTACACAAAGTATATTCTTTAATCTTAAAATGTCTTACACACTAGTATATTCTCCAAACGTAACATGTCTTACACACTATACTATTCTTCAAGCTTAACATATGTCTTACACATTAGTATATTCTTCAAACTTAAAAGAAATTTATTACACACTAGTATATCCCAGAAACTTAAAATGTCTTACCTGCTAGTATTTTCCCCCAAATTAAAATGTCTTACATGCTAGTATTTTCCCCCAAATTAAAATGTCTTACATGCTAGTATTTTCCCCCAAATTAAAATGTCTTACATGCTATTATATTCCCCCAAATTAAAATGTCTTACATGCTAGTATTTACCCCCAAATTAAAATATCTTTCATGCTAGTATATTCCCCCAAATTAAAATATCTTACATGCTAGTATTTACCCCCAAATTAAAATATCTTTCATGCTAGTATATTCCCCCAAATTAAAATATCTTTCATGCTAGTATTTTCCCCCAAATTAAAATGTCTTGCATGCTAGTATTTTCCCCCCAAATTAAAATGTCTTACATGCTAGTATATTTCCCCAAATTAAAATGTCTTACATGCTAGTATATTTCCCCAAATTAAAATGTTTTACATGCTAGTATATTCCCTAAACATAAAATATGTCTTTCACACAAGTATATTCCCCAAATGTATTGCATAGTAGTATATTCCCCAGACTTACAACATGTCTTACACACTAACCCCAGACTTACAAAATGTCTTACACACTGGCCCCTGATTTAAAACATGTGTTGCACACTAACCCCAGACTTACAAAATGTCTTACACACTGGCCCCTGACTTACATGCCTTACACACTAGCCCCTGACTTACATGCCTTACACACTAGCCCCTGACTTACATGTCTTACACACTAGCCCCTGACTTACAACATGTATTGCACACTGGCCCCAGACTTACAAAATGTCTTACACACTGGCCCCTGATTTACATCATGTATTGCTCACTAACCCCTGACTTACATTATGTCTTCCACACTATCATAATCCCCAAACCTACAGCATTGTCTTACATACTAGAATATTTCTAAAACATACCGGTCTTGCATACTAGTATATTCTTCAAAACATAAAAATGTCTTGCAAACTAATATAAGCCCCCAGCATACATGTCCTACATACTAGTATGTCATAAATACTAATATATGCCACAAGCATACGTGTCTTACACACTAAGATAAGCCCCAAGCATACAACGAGTCATATATACAAATATATACCCCAATCATACGACGAATCTTACATACTAGTATATGCTCCAAACATTGAACGTGTCCTACATACTAATATATGCCCCAAGCATACAGCGTGTCATAGTCATACATACTAATATATGCCCCAAGCATACAACGTGTCATAGTCATACATACTAATATATGCCCCAAGCATACAACGTGTCATAGTCATACATACTAATATATGCCCCAAGCATACAACGTGTCATAGTCATACATACTAATATATGCCCCAAGCATACAACGTGTCATAGTCATACATACTAATATATGCCCCAAGCATACGTGTCGTTCATACAATTAAACAGTTCATACCAAAACCTCGTCATAGAAGAAGGTTAGTGTTAGGAGCAGTAGCGTACTAAGGATAAATGGAATCGCATCACAATTATTATTTCAAGGACGAATGTAGTTCTAGTCTATTTTTAGAACATTTTTTCCTCTCTCATTTTGGTGGTGATAGAAAAGTCATATTGATGCATTTTTGGTAGGGATTTAAAGGTAATTGTTTATTCTTGAGAATATGAGCTGAAAGAGTGGTTGTCTGTGTGTATTTTGGCGACAGTGCAAATGGAGTAATACGGCCTTGGTGATGATCCGGAAGTGAAATGTGTGGTCTGTTTACATGCTGTTCTGTTTACAGTGCAGCCGCTCAAAAAAATGCCGATCAACCCCTGACAAGAACTTCACCGTGAAGTCATCTTTGTGGATGTATTTTAGATTAACATTTGATTTGTATTGATTGTCAAACAGTTGAAAGGTCAGTACCGAGAAATATATGTAGAGAACATATAATAAAATTAATTGTGGTGTATGTCCAAATGGCGCCCGGACCAGGAACGTAAACAGCGCTCAGGGTTACGATGATGGCCCAAAGAGTCAGTATAAGAGGCCTGATTGAGCGAAGCCGGGGAGGGTTATTGGGACGAGGCTAGTGCTAGTCAACGTTCCCTCTAAGTTGCGCGCGCGCTGCTCAGGCATCCCCGCGCAGCTGAATTGTCAATCCAACGTTAAATTTTGCTCGTCTCCGTAATGCTTGCGCAATGCAGCGAGCATTACGCGCACATCTACCATTCGCTTAGAGGGAACGTTGGTACTAGTGCCCCCTCCCAATAGCTAGGCGGCTTGGGGGAGCGCTGTGAGCTCCCTCAGCGGATCCCGGAGAGAGGCCCTGGCCACAAACGATTTTCCTGTAATGTAATGCCGTTTGGTGGCTTTTCCTGTTATCTAAATTCTTAATTTACTAATTTCACATGTTTAGAAACCCCAAAACCTCTGACGCCCTGGACAACCTTCCCTTAAGCTCCGCCACCCACTCGTTATTATGTTACTTAAGTTTGTTAAGTATATCGTCCCTCCCGCTTCACTGACTTAACTATTTTTTGCATTATTTTCATATGATTATTTTATGCCGATAAATGTTTGCTAAGCTATCTGCATGGTTGTAACCGTTAATGAGAGGAAAAATACAATAACCATTTTAGACTTATTTCGAAGGAAATAAAGAATACGGCAAAATTGTAAATCAAAACTTCGATGAAATGTTCGCAAAAATGAAATGCAAAGACAATATTTTCCAAAAAATATTAGATTTTTAAGGTAAAAATCAGCACTATTAGTATCAAATTCACAAAATTTAAATTCTTTTCGGGGTGGGTTCTTGTTTTATATTTTGTATACGTGGTGTCATTGTGTGACGTAACAGCGAACTAACCGAACTTTTTAGGCTATGCAGCAGCAATTTTATATTTCTCATTTATATAGTTTAAAATATATGCAAACGTTATTTTATCACATTTATTATATATTCTAATATGTCAGTTATGACGGCATTTTATGTGCCATTATTGCTTGTACCCCCCTTTTGCTCAAAAAAAGATCTGACATACTCGACCAAAAGTTTGCAATAAAATCTGTTCTGCTTATGGCAATCATATATTTTGGACTGTATCACCAGAGGCGTAGCGATGATATTTTGCGCCCGGGGACGAACTATAAAATTGGCGCCCCAGCGATCTTGTGACAGATTTATTACCCTTGTTTACTTATTATAATGTAACGTTGTAAGCCTCATTTTGGCGCCCCTGTACTTTGGCGCCCGGGGACATATGTACCCCCTGCCTCCCCCCATAGCTACGCCTCTGTGTATCACACACTACTGGACTTCACATAGCATTTATTGACGAAATATAAGGACACTATCCATACCCACGTCCCGAAGGATCCGCCTCGCTGGTAACAGTGGGGGAAAAAAAAAAAAAACAAAGTTTGTAATTAATAAAATTAATCAACATGTTCGTGCAAACAAAATACCTAACTTCAACATAACATCTTTGAAGTTTGCTATTCGGTTGATGCTACCATCTTGCTTTTGGCAGTCATCGTTTCAGACATGGATATATGTTGTATTTTTTTAAATTTTGTCCATAAACGCATGTTCAATACAAGAAGAAAAGAAAGAAGAAAAAAACAACAGAAATGATATGTATGAAAAAAAACCAAAAAAAAGAAGAAAAACAAAACATCCCTGGCGGGATTCGAACCCGCGACCTCTGGATTAGAAGTCCAGCGCGCTATCCACTGCGCTACAGGGACGGTCGAATAAGGTGAATGTTTAATGGTTTCATATTTAAGAACATGTTTTTCACCACAAACCATGAAATAATTTTAATTTAATTAAATTTCTCGATTGATTATATGCGACCCTTTATATGTCCGAGTAAATACAACACAAAGGGTTACCTATTAAAATCTACAACATAGAATACTTTGCAAATGTTCCGGATTTTGAAAGATATGTTAACAATGAAAGTGGACTCGATTTTTTTCGAGCATACTCGCTCCTCAAATCTGAACAGTAGTTATAAATCCCTGTTCTCTGGAAACACATTATGTTAATGCTCCTAAACAAGGCGCTAGGAACGAATTTGCTGCTGCCGTCATGGTCGGAATGTATCTTATTATGTAAGACATTAACTTATGGGCTGGTACTAAACCGCGTTAAGCAGCGAAGACTTTGTGTCAAATCAAGAAACGAAACATGGTAGCATACTGTGACATTCAGATCGGTCAGTAATTATGACAACTTTACGGTGATCATATCAAAAATCGTCGAACTGTTGTAATCGAACTGTAAAATAAATTATTCCCATTAAGAAAATAGTTGCTACTGAACGGCTATTTGACATGTGTGACTGATGCATGTTTAGTGTTTTAGATTGTTTACATATCTCCTTGCAGTTTAAAGTTAGTATCAATATAACTTCGCTTCTTGTACATTTTACTCCGGATCCTGGATGGATTTTGTAGTGTATCGTGTAGGACAATTTGGGGTATGGTTGGGATACAGCATACATATGCATGTATTTAACTTAAATCACAAATAAATACTTGCAGATCCAAAGCAGTAAAGATTGACTACTGATACTGTGCATTGAGATTGATGAACGATATGTGGGTTGATGTCACCTATTCACTGAAGTGCGCAATTTTGCTGCATGCAAACATCCAGAACAATCTTGCGTACACTTCTAGCCCGAAATTAAAATGGCCACAAAACATATGATTGTGCTATACCAAGCGGATTCACAAGTTACCAAAAGAGAAAGAGAGAGACAGACAGAGGTAAAACTGATATGCTGACAGAATGTCCTAAAGTGTGTGTGTGTGAGAGAGAGAGAGAGAGAGAGAGAGAGAGAGAGAGAGAGAGAGAGAGAGAGAGAGAGAGAGAGAGAGGGGGGGGGGGAATGGTGGTGCTAGAAGACTTAACCATAAATGCATTTATTTATTGCCCATCCCAATCTTTCTTGTTTGATTAGGCCCACTCATCATTAGCAACGTAAGAAAATAACAAGAAACATATCAATAATCCCTGTTGTTTTAAATGAATTAAACATGGTACAAAATTTCATTGTTTTCATCTGTGCTCCCCCCCCCCTCTCTCTCTCTCTCTCTCTCTCTCTCTCTCTCTCTCTCTCTCTCTCTCTCTCTCTCTCTCTCTCTCTCTCATAAGTGACTGATATGAATGAACATGTCGCGCACTAACGGATTTGACAAGATAGAGCACCTGGACTTAATGTCCGGGCACATATTTTCATCATATGCCATTTGGCGGTAGCGGTGATATCACGCAATATAGACATGTCCTACCACAACAAGAGTTTTACTTTCAGGCATATCATGGACGCTCTCACATAGGAGCATTATAGACACAAGGAAACTGAAAACATGTCTACCATTTGCTTAGGGGATATCGTCAGTTTTATTCCTCTCCTTCATTTGATTTTGATTAATATTCCTATTATTTAGCTCCAGAAAGATATCACGTGTGATGGCCGTCGCGCATTTGCTTTCTGTTCATCGATATGTTGTTTCACAACATTGTCAACAGTCAACGCAGTCTTTGATAAATGCAACCTGAGAACAATATTGTAATAAATTTGGAGTATGTGTATTTGACAGCATCCCGTTTTTAATTTGTGCGAGTATTTGGTCTTCGGTGCCATGGAAACATTACTATCCCGAAATAGTTAGCCAGTTAGTAGGAGCAAACATCACAGAGCCGAGTGTTAGTGAATTGGAACCATGCTGGGGTCGTTATTAGTGAATTTAGGTTCAAGCCGAATGACTGTCCCTTTTTGTAACATAGTCCATATTAAAATTCCGCGGTGTATAAAAGTGATGTGATTAAAATGGCAGTATTTATGGGGGGAATATAATGGAATCAATAAGTTGGAATTTGGTAGGTACCGTTTATGTGTCCATAGTGGAAAATGGGCGTATGTATATGAACGTGATACGCCGGAAATTCTGTGGATTGACTGGCCTAGGGTCGCGCAGTTAAATATTTCCCAGTTAGTAAGGGAATACTAGTGTAATTTCTATGGCATGACAAGCTGTTGGTACGGAAATCGGATGATAATGAAGATCAACCATGCAAAGGTGCAGTTAATGGACTTTTGGGCAAGTTGTCTCATCTGAGTCGCCAATTGATTAGAGCAAAGGTTATTAAATATAGCAGACAGGTCTCTCTTTCCATTTTACAACTCAAGTTGTATGGAAGTCTTTGGAAATTTGGGAAAAACATATGACTTCCAGCGTGACTCGCGCCAGGGTTTGACACCGCTCGGTCAAGTGAATACCCCTGTGCGTGTAACAATATATTGAATGTCATCGCTTGATATTTGCAGTTTACCAGTTCGGTCTGGAAATATCACAAGCTCACCTGGGTCGACATAACAACAACCCGACTAGTAAACTCGGTAAAATCCACTTATATGTCATACTTGCTCAGATCCACATCAGTATTGCGTCTAGTTAAGTAATGTCCGTAAATATTAATTGACATTGTATATAATATAAAATGCACTTTAATTTAAAATCAGTAACTGTTTGCGGTATTGTTGAATGGTCAAGTGCACGCAACGCTTTAACAACAGGATGACCAATTATGTGGAGGTCGAACCGAATTTGTATTTATATAGTCGAATAAAAGGATAGACTACTATGCCCGTGTCTGGTTAAATAATCTGCAACTTCAACAGGCGGCGCAAGCTAATCTGAATCAAAGTAAATGTTTATGTTTCACTACATATGCAACCCAACGAGTGCCAGATCCTGTTGTCAAATCTAGGTTAACAATGCCGGTTTTACGTGTGCGTGACACCATCGAGGCAAGATCGTTTCGCTTAAAGGCACCACAATAATACTTGGCTGATTTTACCATCGCGAGTAAATACCGAATTTGCTAATGGATTTTCGCGGAATTTAAGACATTTGCCTGATGGCATTGTGTAAATTGTTCCTGATAATTTAAGGTCTTTTCTTTCTTCCTTTTTTAATAAAAGCCATGTGAGTCTATTTTAAATACAGAATCCATCAATGGATATAGAAGGTCTACCACCGACCGCCTTTTTAAAAGCTATAACTGATGCGGATCCGACATCCCTTAACGCCGATGCTTTTGTGACTGCTGCAACCACTGTTGCTAACACTACTGGAATCGCTGTTTGGAATGGAAAATATTCCACTGGTCATTTGCAACTGCATCACATCTGCTTTAAATGATTTTAATGTAAGTGTGTTATTGTTTTGTTTGGCCGCATTCAGCTGATTAAGTTGTGTTTAGGTCAACGACATTGGAACAATTCATGTTCATTTTGTTGAAGAATGCCTCACTGTGACCCCACTATCGTTTACGATTGCTCTTTATTTTCTCCAACCCAACAGGCTTTCACTATGGCCAACCTTCACTTGTTGATAGGACATTGTTATTCGAAAAGCGTAATAGGTTCAATCGGAGAAAATTTGAAACAATTTCCGCATGCGCATCAAGTACCCTCATTCGACAACCTACGTCTTCCAAGACCGAACATAACACTGAGAACCGATGGCTCTATCCACAAGTGCGGGAAAATACATGTCTTCGACGGATTGCCTAATGGTGTTCAGATGGAAAGTAATAAATCCAGTATAATGCTTGAAAGTCGTTTTGGAAAATGTGTAAACCAGTATAGATGCTCTGATTTCGGTCCATATACGGCTACAAATTATGGCATGCAAGTGCAGTTTCAATAGCTTATGTATAGTCCAGCAAACATTCTTGAGAAGCTTCCTGATGACCGTTTGACCGCTCTTAGTTGTCGAATATCATCGTATACTATGAGTACTTGTTTGCCATGTAATCTGTCCTCGAATAGTGCTTAGTTGGTGCGCGTCCCCGGTATGCGCAAGAAACATCAGCGTTGAAAGACTCACGGTACTAATTCAACTCCCATATGTAAACATATGGAAATAACATCCTATTCAAAATTCAATAACTTAAAATATCTGAGTGCTAATGATCAGACCTTCATTTCTCCATGCACAACTATCTTTAGTGCAAGCTTCTGTGTGGAGAACACCATATGAGCCGCCGAATCTTTTTATCTACATGTGCATGAAACAAGTGTTATTTATCCTGCACCAACTGGTGATGGTGCTACTTTATTATTGCGTACTCCTAAGCCAAGCTGTAAAAATACTAAAATTGCATGCATATAATATTGTCTATATTTTAATAAATATTTCTACAGATATGATAAGCTCTCAAAATATATTTTGACTAAAATGTTTAATTTTTATTATCAACCAATTATGGACCATCATAACCGTATATACTCTATTATTTATTCACCGATTTATATGCTGGTTCACATTTCTTCCATATAATTAGTACCGTGTGTCCTATAACCAGATTTAATATTTTTAGAAAAAATTGTATTTTACTCATTGATATTAGTGCATACCAGTAATTGTAAGAAAGAATTAGCTATGATTGTGCAAGGATAATAGTGTAATGGCATTTTATGTTATACCAGTTTATGTAGCTAAATTGCATCCGCATTACATGTGGCTGTGTTGTATTGTACTTTTTAGTGGCTTATTCTTGTTATTAAAATAATTGTTTCTGCATTTGTATCTTCATGTTATTTTTCTCTATGGCATCCATGCTACACAAAAAAAAAGCACAAACATGCTAACATGAGCAAGTGTGGCATCACAGGGTATCAAATTACATTATGCTTTGTTTTTTTCATCTCTCACTGGCGTTAATACAAGTTTTAAATGTTTTAAATTTCAAAACTGCATTTCTTTTCTTGCTGACTCTCACAGAAATAAGATGCAGTGCATCCCTAATCATATCAATAAAACCAAACAAATAAGTGTGCCACATGAAAGGTCAAAATGATAAGAGGCCATTGCCCTTCTGTGACTAACACTAATACACATACACATGAAGCATCAAGAGATGTTGACATTTCAAACTATCAACACATGTGATTCATCACCCCTAAATCTTAACAAAAATGTATAAAAGCCAATGAAAAGTTCTTTAAGATTTATTAAACAGAAGAATAAATATCTGAGTGCTACTTTTTAGAATAAACTATTGGGAAGGATGAGGAAGCAAAGAATAGACAGAGCAATTTCTTCAAGCCTGGTAATGTTCCCCACAACAGGAGGGGGGGGATATTTATGAATGCAAGAAACTTAGTCTCTTGAGGTATTTTACGATAGGACAACACGACACAAATTTGAAAAAGTTATCCAAAGTTCCTATAATACTGATATTGATGCTGGAGATGGAAAGCCTGCTGACAAACTGCTGAGACCCAAGCTAAGAATTAAGCTGGAGGGAAAGAATAACTGAAACAGTCCCTGTAAATCATATTGATACACGCCATCTAGCTCAAAATCATAGAAAGTGCATTAAAGATCAGAGCAAATTCGTTGATTTGATGCCGGGAAGACCTAAAATATGCGGAACAACTGTGCAATTGACTTGACTAAGAGGTGTCGGGCTAAGTTTGAAATATCATTTAAAAACTTTAATCATAAGTAATTAATCTTATGCAACAGATGCAATAGTTAAGTGCTATTTAGGTAATCATATTCTTTGTCATAAGCAATCTAACGAGTCTATTATCTTTATACCATAGCCTGAGTTACCTACTGCCCCTGTCAAGTGTATACAACCTTTCCCATCTGTGTGTTGTATAGAATTTAGTCTCCAAAATCACATGCAAACCATGAAACAAAGACTGCATTATGATTGTCATACGCAAAAAGCACCATGCACGTGGTAACCATGGAAACAACAGGCTCCTATTATGGTATAGGTCGCATATAAGAAGAAACACTACTACATTCAAAATTCAATAACTTAAATTTCTGGGTGTTCATGATCAGACCCTATATTTCCCCATGCACAACTATCCTTGGTGCAAGCTTCTGTGTTGAGTACACCATATGAGCCGCGGCATTTTTTATATTTACATGGTCATGAAAAACATGTTATTGATTCTGCATCAAATGAATCAGGTACTAATTTATTATTGAGTACTCCTATGTTAAGCCTGTAAAATACTAAAATTGCATGAATAGAATAGTGTCTATATTTTTAAAAAATACAGACAGGAAAAGCTCTCAAAAGATCCTTCGACTAAATTTTACTTTTCATTATTAACCTTATGTGGACCACCAAATCCGTATATACTCTATTATTTCTTCACCCATTTCTAGACTGGTACACAGTTCTTCCATACATAAATGACTCAGTAGTCAGTAATGGGGTTAGCCAGGCATCTACAATTAATGGCGATAATACAACTATACCAGGTTTACTTCTGTATGTCAAATTGCATCGTTAGCATTATTCTTACGAGCTAACGTGAATGTATTTTTATAGCCCCAAAAATAACCTTGCGTACATTTCTGTAAAACCCCAAGAGCATATCACTGATGTCCTCAACAAGTTCGTGCCTCAATGCGCGATGATATTCAGTCCACGATGCTATATATTGGTGTGCAATTGCTGACAAAATGATGTTGCCTTATTAATGACTTCTGATGCGGTGTAACCAGCGCGAACTTACCCAAAACGCGTTTCCAATCGATCCACAAATTCAACTACAGTTACGCACTGTAATGTTATTGTTGTTATGGCAATTTTGGCTGTCTTACATTTGCGTGCACGACCACTAAGACCCTTTTTCTGTTTGGGTGGTTTCTCTTCTGATGGGGAAAATAGTCCTGTTCCTTAGGAGGCACATCCACTTCTTGTTGCACCTACATAACCCCATATATTCTTTGAAATAAAGGTTTATTTGTTCGATTAAATTGTTTCCAGTACGAGTTGTCCTTGTCTTCAGCCTGCTATGCGAAGATCAAAACAATTTTATAAGATTCATTCCACATAGGAATACTATTGTTGAGTTTGTTTTGTGTTTTCTATTTTTAGTTTTGTTTAAATCAAGTTCAGTCACTAAATACCCACGCAGGCCATATCCTGTTGACATAACTGTTGTTTTTTTTTTTTGTATTATTATATTTCTTTCTCCAACATATAAAGATTTAATTTGATTTCGGTCCGGTACATTAGGAGCAATCTTGGGGGTCTTCAAAGATCATCTGCCGTGCCGATCGTTACATCTTCGAACTGTGTTACCAATTGTAATATGTACTCAGGTGATTCATGTTGTGGAAGCTTTGCAAGTGCCTCTCTAACACTCTCTTGCATTTCACCTAATTGTTTTTGCATTTGTACTAACTGAGCCAGGTTATTCTGTTCCCATCAAAGCTGTAGTGGTTTCAGCGACTTTTTTGTTTGTTCTACAGCTGATGGGTCTTAGTCGAACTTGTTTTTGTTGGTAGAATATCCGGTGCCAGTTTTTTGTTGTTGTTTTTTTTTTTTTTGGGGGGGAGGGGCATATGCCTTGATTGTAACATTTTTGACAATTTAGCGGCTTGCTATACAATTCAGAATCAGCCATTGGTGTTCACGGGCGGCTTTGGGGCGTCGCTTTTCATATTCTGATATGACATCACTGGCGGAAAGCGGCATTTTATAAATTAATATTTTTAATGTTTGTAACAAGATAACCGGGACGGTAATTTCGGATTGATAACAGAACACGTTTGACGATACAGATAATAAATTATGATTTAATGTGGCGAGATATATATATATATATATATATATATATATATATATATATATATATATATATATATATATATATATATATATATATATAAGCAAAAAAAATAAATGCATGCGTATTGTAATCCAAATATTGGATTTATTTAAACATAATAACGCAGACTCGAAGATGCAAACAAATTATACAATGATACAAATAAATGATACAATGATACAAAAACCCCAGAGAAATATACAGAAAAGATGAATACAGTTCACTCACGTAGTAAACAATGCAGGATTACTCATATAGTAAAAATGTATACGCTCAAGTAGCGAAACTATATTTGAAAATAATAAAGGGACAGATATACGACCTATCTTTCCAGTCCCAAAAGATATACTGGGTTCCGCAAACCCATATTAGCTCACGGCTAACAAATTACAAATAAATAGATATAATCGACTATTAGTATAAAGCTCGACAGCTGGTACAATTAAACTTCACAATTTCTACAGACCCTGGACACTCGGAATACTACGAAACATTAGACCCTCCAGACACTCTGGTCATTTAGACAGCTCTACAGCTGGGTCACTCTTGTCACTCTTGACATTAGACACTCCGGACGCTAGACATGAGACACTCCGGCACATTAAACAGCTCTGGTCACACCAGTGCTTTTATACACAGCTCCCGACGTTTGACAGCTCAGGACACCCCGGACGTTTAACACCATCGGATCAATAGCTGAAAATATACCCGACATCGTGTACTAACCTTGATACAGACATAACGTAATGACGTTATACACGGTAAATTATAAAGACTATATTATTATCACAATTTCAAAATGACAGGTTCTATAGTAAACCTTCCCTGTTCGATAATTCTGATAGTAAACAATTCTATTTTTAAAAAATAAAGCTTTACATTACCAATCTAAATGCCTTGCAAACAAGAGTAGAAAATGCACGCATTATGCTGTGCAAAAACTATATAACAAACATGCAAAGGTAAATATAGTAATACAAAAGCTATCACTCAGTACCAAAAATGTACCTACCCCTACAGCTAACCAGCCGCTTGTTGACAAAACCCTTAGTAATGTGAAGACCCTTCACATATAGTATAGTATTTATACGTTTTCGTTCTCCGTATCGAGAACACCATGCACGTGCGGCATAGAGCGAATTGTACTCACGATTTCGAAGTACAACTGCCCATATATATATATATATATATATATATATATATATATATATATATATATATATATATATATATATATATATATATATATATATATATATATATATATATATATATATATATATATATATATAAATCACCCTCGGGTATCGTTGCCCACGATAAACGAAACCCGAGTACATGTATTTCCTGAATAAAAACTTCATCATTCCGTGACAATACCTCCCCCTTAAAAAGAAGTGGTACATTAACATTTCGTTGCATTGGCGTGACTTCAAAATGTTTATACCAGGTTCTGACATCGTGATGTCTAGCACTGGGACATCATGACGCAGACACGTAGCATGATGTCCCACCCAGTCGCATTATCCTGACACCAGGACGACCAGTCCTAACACTAATCTCTTAATGCTAATCGCATAGCGAGGCAGCTGCTAGTACCATTTTGTAAGTCTTTGGTATGACTCGGCCGGGGTTCGAACCCACAATCTGCCACATTCGAGACGAGCGCCATAACCATTAGGCAACCGGAGCGGTCATTCACCACAACTGAGTTCTCCTAAGTATTGATGATATTTTGGCGGATGATAAATTTGTATAATATATTTAAGCGAAACAGCGATTAAATCTTTTTTGTAAAGTTGTTTTTATACTAAAGTCATTTAGCAAAACAACACCACAACTGAATATCTCCATAAATTCTTTCAAAATACTATACGAATTTATCTTCGAAAATTTCACCATTTATATATACCACGGCAGTTCGTTAATATCAAATATTTTTCGGTGGCAGCTGGCATAAAATATCCACTGCCAGTATCAAATATATTCTCTACCGGCATAAAATATTTCTCTGCTACAATGTGTAGTGACGATGAATGATATTGTTTCTGCAGCCTACGCGTAGTATTTTTCTGTCAATAAAATATGCCTGACTAAAATCTTTACCAGGGAAATTATATATAGAAAATAAGTGGTTTTTAAGGTTAATAACTTCAATACACTCTGATTATTACTTCATATAAATTATTAAAGTAGATCATTAAAATTTGCCCTTTTTGTGTTGCCTAGCAATTATTGTGTTCTTGTTTATGGCTCAATGGCGTATGCACATACGTGTGACGGTGACATTAACAATCATCAAGTCATAGGTACAGACGCTGTAGACGCTGTTTCTACGAGGCTAATTTTTGCTTGTTAATGACGAATGTCGACCTGTAAAATAAAAGTGCCAACGAATCCGCACCTAAGATTGCCCACAAAGACAATTTAATTTAAGACTGTCATAGAGTATTAAATATCATACTTACATCTATCGACATAAAATCACAAATAAAAGACACAATATTGTTTGTTTTAAAATTCAGAACTATTCACTTTCTCCGTTTTCCCTTATCTAACATTCATATAAATATAAACTATTGGCTAAATCAATTTGTATCTGACCAGTCTGCCCAATCGTAACATTTGTTTGTTCATTAAATAAGTAAAAACATCAGAAAATAATGGCGAAGACAATAGACACCACAAAAAAAGTGTCAGAAAAAGGGTTATGCTAAATCTAAGTATGGAAAACATATTTCGATCAATTTAGTGATAACGACTGACAGAATTGTTAAAGTATTTGTGTGCTAATGATCGAGATAAATCATCCATTGTCCCTGAAAAGATCTGGAAACTTGTTTATGTGGAAATAAAATTATTCTCTCTCTCTCTCTCTCTCTCTCTCTCTCTCTCTCTCTCTCTCTCTCTCTCTCTCTCTCTCTCTCTGAACTTTGAATTGGAGGTACCTCGTACAGGGCAAGATTGTTCGTGGCTTAGGTCAGCTTGAAATTCATATGGTGAAATACTATTATGTGACTTGACAAGTGTGAATGATATATCTTCTCATAAGAAATGCAAGCAAAGACTAAAAAACACCAGCTGATTTAACTGCATTAGTTTAACAGGAAATAATTTTGAATCATGTTAGAATGGGTTCATGTAAACGTCAGCTGTATTGTGCTGGTTTTTTCTTTGTCTCTTCTTTTTTTAAAATCGAAATTCTATGTGCGATACATTGTGATGCATATTAAATTTATAATGTGATCTTTGTCCGTGATCGAGAGTTGATACTACTAGAATTGTGTCATGATTATAAATTGTAAATAAGAAATTTTATTTTACTAATATTTGAGTTAAATGCCTAACCTTGTTTAATACTTAGCATGTTCTGGAACGATCTTGTTAACAATTTAATGGAATTGTCCGTCAGAAAAAATTCGGATTATTGAAGAATTTTTCAAACAGAAAATGGATTTTATCATTGTGGTACATTAACATTGATACATTCACGATTTTTGCATTGAATCAGAACATTCTTGGACCTGTGATAGTTTATTTAAGATTTCAGATTTAATGTACAATAATGTTAGTTCCTCTTGAATTTTAAAATTTGAAACTTAGAGAAATAAGTTTTGTTGTTTTTACTAAGCAGATTGGTACGGGTTTATTTCCGTTGGATAAACATACGTTCTGTAACAGAAAGCGGGAGTTCGTCTGAAATGCTTCTAAATACTCTAAATCTTGTAATATTTGTCAAGTGGTAGATCGAACCAAAACGAATAGCCATAAGGGTCATATGTAACTTATTCCTGGAATTCCTGCATTTGACAACCCTTTAGCATAGTATCTGCTAGTAAAAGCAACTGATGCAATTTTTGGTTATGGACAGATATTATCAGAAAGTTTGCTTAATTGTTTTTTTTTTTATAATTACCGAGCCTCGGGTAATTTGTTTGAGTAAAACATATTATCTTCTCTAGCCAAGGTTATGATAACACTATCTACACCTTGGAATATTGAGCAGTTATTTCTGTCCTTCGTGTCTGTGAATTTAATTGAATGCGGCCGTAGTAGTAGTAGTAGTAGTAGTAGTAGTAGTAGTACTAGTAGTAGTAGTAGTAGTTCTAGTAGTTATATTATTATTATTAGTAGTAGTAGTAGTAGTATTGATATTATTATTATTATTATTATTATTATTATTATTATTATTATTACCTGCATTGAGTAATGTAAAGAATAGTGCACCTGATACACCATGAAGCAAGAAGTGAGTCAATACTTGTGTATGATGGATGTTAAGGATTATACATGGTACATGACTAGAACGTGCAGAATGTTAAATAATGCGGCTGATTTTTCACACACATAAACGGTTTCTGACTAGCATCCTCATTTTTGTTCTGGGGTGTAGTGGGTAGAAAGCACGGTCCTTGTGCATCTCACCCCATCACTCTTTTCGGGCTTTTACTCTAGTGAGCTAGTTGAACATACATTTTAAATTCGTTGGACAAAATCATTTCAACTTAAGAAACGTAGGCTACATCTTGAGCATATAAAACATTTCCTCTCGAGTAGGCTCAAATGAAGGAATGAAACATTCAACCTGTTTCGGTAATGCGTATCCACATCTAAATAGCACTGTTACTGTTACCCGATTCGAAATACACATGTATCCTGAGCAAGTGGTTTTATTTCGATATTGGTATCCGATTACAGTGTACAGAGACTGAAAACTCCGACTTATGTAGGATGTTTAGGTGGGTGGGCTGGCGGTGAATAATCTCGAATTTTAAGGATCTAACAACAAAATCACGTGCCTTCTAATTTAGTGTTGCTTTTACTTCCACTGTCATTTCATTCCAGCAATACGTAGCATGCATACTACTATTTTTAGCCGGATATGTTAACAAGCGACACAAGTGCAATCCATTTTTATAACTTAAATTTACTACTGATAGAAATTAAATTACATCTTTATCTGTATTTACGTTAATGTAAGCACCTAGATTAACATTTTGTTGCCAAATTGGTTTTAAAAATTGTCCAGCAGTATATGCAGAATTTTTTAAAATCTGTATTCGTTTTCTGTATCTGGCTCCAAATATGTCAGTCTGGTGGTGGCACTCTCGTTAGATACCTCTAAAAACTCCTTGAAAAATTGTATCATTCTGGTAGCTGGATTCTTGTTAGGCTGCTCGTACAAATCCTATTAAATTTGTGTTAGTTTGTTCATGGGATTCTTGCTTTATGAACCTCGCCAAATTATTTGAAAATTTGTGTCTATCTGGTGGTGGATTTGTTAGGCACATTGAAAGATAATCCTCAAAAATTGTGTTAATCTGTTTGTGGGATTCTTGTTAGGCACCTCGCAAAAATCATTGTAAATTTATGTCAGCCTAGTGGTGGTGTTCTTGCTTTAAACACCTCAGCCAACATCCTGGAAATTCTGTCAGCTGGAGAAAGATTTGTTTACACAAATCGACATGCTGAAGTTAACGAGAATAGCATTTTCTTATCCTAGCAGTCACATCTGGTGTTTTCTTTTAAAGATGAGAGAAAGAGAAAAAAAAAACAGACTAAGAGAAATGGGGAATCCGTTCCAGATATAAGCATAAAACTTGAAATTATTTGAATTATAAGGTCATATCGTGTATGAGTTAGAGAGTTCAATGGGATCTATTGTTAAAGCTCACGAAGGGATTGAGGTAACTCAGTGAAAAGGGATGCTAAACCCCTAATTAAATCTACCAGACCGTCTGAAATTTATAAATCGGTCTGACCCAGTCTTGTGTCTCAACCTAGTCGATATAAGTCACTTGAACAAAATTGTGGTAATATTCTGTGGATATACGCCATGCATACAAGTCAGAAAATGTCCTTGCAATTTCCAGCAAGGTAAGTTTTTCAAATCTCTTTTTGTGATGAAATTTCATGCAAACCTTCCCACCAGAAAACCAACACAATTTGAAGAAAATGAATTAATTCACTACACCATGAAAGATATAATGTCCTTTTAGCTTTTATAGTATCAATTCTCCTCGCCTTCTTTATTTTCCTCTTCCTCTTCCTTGTCATTATCACCATCCATGTCGTCGTCATCACTATTATTATTATTATTATTATTATTATTATTATTATTATTATTATTATTATCAGCATTATGATTATGATTATGATTATGATTATGATTATGATTATTAATTTTATTATTATTGTTGTTGTTGTTGTTGTTGTGATGAAGATAATAATATGGACTTTCTTGTTCTTCTTGTTCTTCTTCCGGATAATAATGCTGAAGAGAACATAATGCTCAATACTGTAAAATTACAAATTCCCTTGTGGATTGTACAGTTAAGATAGATATATATTGCACTTTCTTACATCTTAACACACACTATTGTGTGTGTGTGTGTGTGTGTGTGTGTGTGTGTGTGTGTGGTCCTAACTACCATAGCAGAAGGTTGACATTTTGCTTCGATACCATCAAACTGCCCATCACAAATCTATTCTGCCATATGCCACAAACAAATAGCTGACCTACAATCATGAAATTTAGTAGACATATTGGCATTCATGTGAAGATAATCTGGTCAGATTTTCATAGGTATGTCATCTTGACCTATTTGTCTAGATTTGTAAACATTTTTAAACCTGGTGTTATACAGCACTAAAACCGTTCAGGCTCCATTCATGACCTCAGTTGCCATATTTTACTGGATATTGAGATAAACTAGATTTTCATATCATGATGTTATTTATTTTTTTATTTTTATAAAAATGTAAAATACCCCTTTCAATCTTATAGACGGTGAAGTATTTGTTAACGTTATAGATGGTGAAGTTTTTTTTCAGTCTTGTAGAAGCAGAAGGTCGTTTTTTACCTAATGGACGATTTCTTATATTGTGGACGGAAATGTTTTTCTTTGTAACCTTGAAGACAGTGAAGTTCTTTTTTAACCTTGTAGAGAGTGATGTTCTGTTTTAACCTCGTGGACGGTGAATTCCCTTTTGTGAACGGTGAAGTTCATTTTTAACCTATAGGTTGGTGAAGTATTTTTTACTTTGTGGACGGCGATATTCTTTTTTGACCTTGTGGACGGTGAAATTCATTTTAAATGTCAACAGTGAAGTTCTTTTCCATCCTAATGGTCTGTGACGTTCTTTCATAGAAAAATTAACACAAAAGTGTTGAAAGCTGCATATCTTCAACTATTTAATTTTCTAGGAATATTTACATGCAAAATGTGAATAAAGTATTTTCAGACCATGGTACACTTTTAAATTTTTTTTTAAATACAAATACATTCAGTGTGGGCATTCAAAATTGACTGACCTTTCATCATCATAAAATGTCTACATTATTTTTAGACTTTTTTCCCCAAAAAAATATGGACTTGTGTTTTTTAAATCATGCAGTATTGTGTTGTGATAATTGAATTTTTGCAAACATAAATCTTTATTTTTCATTTTTTTTTCGATTTGATTTTATTTCTTGGCGGATCTTGAATATATTGTAAGAAGGCATTAATTGCACAACGTTATCAATTGGTATTTTTTTAAAATAAAGATGGTTTAGCATCAGCAAAGATGCAAAATTAATTGACAAGATTTACAGATCCCATTGAAAGTATATCATCTGCAAGTTTCTGAAAGATACAGAAATATTAAAAAAAAAAACCTCATTAAAATATTAAATGTGTATATTATTGCATCTTAAATATAAGCACCCACATTTATTTTTCAGTCATTCCTCCTGTGTATCCCGCTTGCCAAACGAGAGGCTGCGAGCTCGAAACTCGTTGTAGAATCCTAATATCGTTTTACGTTTTTTGTATTTATATGTTCACACATTTTTAAACTCGCTCATCCAAATAATTGTTTAAATTTTTTATTTTTTATTTTTTTATTTTTATGTTTAAACCTTATATTATCACTCCCGTCCCAGGAGGGCAATCTGATTACCAAGGGGTCGCGAGTTCAAAACTTGCGGCAATTTCCCTAACTTGTTTAATAACTTTTTTGTATTTTCATCTTCAAACTTTCTCTTAAGCTCGTTCCTCGCGTTTTCTTAAAACCTTTTATAATTAATTGTTTTATTCCCGTCCTAGGACAGACAATTAACAAAGTGTTGCAAATAGGTTTCGAGTCTATTTAGTACGTTTTGTAAAGGTTTAAAATTTTCTTGAGTAAGAGCCAAGTTACTGAAAGGGAATAAAACTGTTTTTGGCGGATTTTGAAAAGGCGTACAGTGTGTGATATAACAACATTTTCATTGAGATGATACGTTAAAAATGGGTTCCAAGCATTTGTAATAAGCATATAAACTGAGTATAGTCACATTATGTGACTCGGATAAAACATCCGCAAAGATATACTATGTATTCATGCAACCTCTTTGGAATCTTTTACAACTTTTATGAACAAGTATCAAACTATAGTTCCGTATTTATTTCTTGAGATACGTTATCGTTTAATAACTACTTTTATTTCTAAGAATTGCGTAATCGATTTCCACGTGTTGCGGTAATTATTCATGTCAAATATGGTCTCAAAATGTAAAATAAACACTTTTCTACCATCTGAACTAACAAAATGTAAAGAAAATACTGCAATCCTGGAATGAAAAAGTTTTGAACCTTTCGAGAATTGTACTAAAAAAATGTGTTCTTTTTTAAACAAGTCTCACAATGGCTATGGGTTAACATTTTGGCCTATTTCTCACTTTCGAATTTATAAAACGAATTCTCGGCTTTGTGATGTTATTGATTATAAAAAAAATGTATGATGTGTCATTACTAAAGTGTTCGTTCGAAAAGTTGTTTTATCTTTACTATTGTTAAGGTGAAAATAGAGAAAAAATTATAAGCGCATTTGAGAATGGTTCAGTAAATGATATGCATTTCAGTTGTCCCAAATTGTTTTTCACTCCTTAGAATGTGCAATAATGCTTAATTTTGGGCATCCAAACTTTGAGTTATTTGCCTGCGTTGTTTGTTTATTTACTATGGTGTGTGTGAATCGTGCATTATGAATTTTAAATCCATGCAAGTTGTACATATGAATGTCAAAACAGATGCACTTCGAGTTTATTAGATGGTATCATTGGATTGTATAAAACCATTCTTTTGTTTCTGCACATGCGCCGACGGAAGGTACTATTTACACTCACTTTTTGTGCAAAGTTAAGAATAAAATGTCAAGTGTCAAAGCTACATATGCGATACTCAGTAAACAAACACTCTATGGAATATAGTCGTTTTGCAACAACGTCTAAAAGGTTCCCCGAGTGGCCGAGTTGTCTTAAGCGCTCTCAATTACGGATCACTGATATCTCACCTCTGTCTGCGTGGGTTCGAGCCTCGGATTCGGCCAATGTGGGTATGTAAGAAAGCATGCCAGTAGTTTCTCGTGGGTCGGTGGTTCATTCCGGGTTTTCTCGGCTTCTTCCTCAACCATTAATACTAGCCGTCGTGTATAACATATCTTGTGCTGAAAAATGGCGTTAAAATCTACAACAACAACAACAAAGTCTAATGTAAGTGTTGTCCACAGAAGGGTCAAGACTAAAACAACGATGACTCGGACCGGATAAATCATGGGGAGTCACGTGTGAACTTAGCTAAACATCGCGAATGAAAGCGAAACATTTCATATTTTCAAGGACTGCTGGACTATTCTAATAAGATTAGTCATTTAGTATTTGTGACTGGTTGTAGATGCGTACTATCATTAGGTACATTGAACAAGTGCAACACATGATAACGATAGCCGTATCGGTGTAGATTGTGCCAATTTTATCACACCCCCGTGGGTGGGAACGGGTGGAGGGTAAGAATAAATTCAAATAAATTTCAATCAACACTTAAGTTGAATGTTGAACTCCTACTCCTGGATGATGCTTCTGTATCCATCTCTACCCATAGCTCCGTTGACATAACTTATTATTGAGATCCCCACCTGATAATCATATATATAATTGGTGTGAAAGACAATTATATACATGCAACTAATATTGTACCCTTGGCCCCCCCTCCACCCCACCCACTCGGATCCAGCTTCAATTGTCTTAGCTTCTGTATCAAAGCTTGGCTGGAAAGGAATTAAAGTTCTATTTTCAAAGCTACTGGAAGTGAAATTATTCCAGAGAATTACCGTTCGATAACTATAGTAAATCTTTTAGAAGAAAAAAAATTAATTCACATCCATCTTGACCAATAGATTAACAAATTTCACACCCGTCTTGATCAATAGATTATCAAGTTTCACACCCGTCTTGATAAACAGATTTTTAAAAAATCACATCCATCTTGACTATTAGATTAGAAAATTGTATGGACAGCATTCTGAAAGATAAAAGGCAGGATATCGTAAAACTACCTCAACAACTTTTTTTTTTGTTTTATTTACACTCACTGCCATCCTGAAAGTAAGAATAAAGAAATGATTTTGTCAGTTTTGAAAGTTGGTCTTTATATATATATATATATATATATATATATATATATATATATATATATATATATATATATATATATATATATATATGTATGTATATAATACAATACTGGTGAGAATATTTTAAGGATGATAATTTCTAACATGTACCAGGGTACAAAATCTTGTAGTAAATTCAATAATAAACAGTTTTTATTTACTTGGAAAAATGGTCTTCGCCAAGGTGAAAATCAAAATCTCTCTCCGTTGCTATTTTCGTTATTTCTAGATGTTTCTGAACTATTCTTGTGCCATAATAACATCAAATAAATCAAATTTATTTTTTGGACAGGATAAAAAGAGAATGCATCTTTAAACAGATGATTTCTCTCATACTGAGAAATAGTTAAAACTCCACAAGAGTTTGCATTGTTTTCTGCAGTACTGCAGGAACTGGAAATTAAATATGAATTATCGTAAAACAATCATTAAAATTCTTTCTGGTTGGTATTAGGCAGACGTATTCAATAATTATAAATATATAGGCGTTTTATTCTCAAAAACTGAAATTTTCCAAAGCAAGCAGTCATATTTTTAATCAAGCAGTCATGTTTTTAATCAAGCCCGTTGTGCTCCTGTTAACCTGATTTTAATAGAATATGGAACTTGCTATTTTCTTTCATAACTGCAGTGATTTTTTTTTACCATGCCGTTATACCAGTACTTACCTCCTATACATATCTATCTATCTATCTATCTATCTATCTATCTATCTATCTATCTATCTATCTATCTATCTATCTATCTGTCTGTCTGTCTGTCTGTCTGTCTGTATGTATGTATGTATACCTGTGTATTGAATATTTTGTCCATATTTGTATGTTTCCCAGTCTAGTCACACATAGTCATTCATGTTAAATATGTATGAAGGAGTGTGCGATGTTTCCTGATCATGTGCGTGGTCTTGCATGTTTATTTGGTGGTCTTTATTTTATAAGATAGTCAGTTATAATAACTGAGGACCAATGGATCAGTCATAATCAAATGTGTTATCCTCGTTAATCATAGCTGTTTTATTATTATTATTATTATTATTATTATTATTATTATTATTATTATTATTACTTCTACTACTTATTATTATCATTATTATTATTACTTATTATTATCATCATTATCATGTTGTTGCTGTTGTTGTTGTTGTTGGAGTGAAATATGAAAATACGAAGAAGCAAAATTTATACTACCATTTCCATAACTAATTTCTAAGGAAAATGAGAAAACAGTCTGTGTATTACTTTAGGGCGAGATCCATTACATATGATAGCGTCAGGACAGAGGCGTAGCTTGGGGGGGGGGGGAGCAGGGGTACATATGTCCCCGGGCGCCAAGGTACAGGGGCGCCAAAATGAGGCTTACAACGTTACATTATAATAAGTAAACAAGGGTAATAAATCGGTCACAAGATCGCTGGGGCGCCAATTTTATAGTTCGTCCCCGGGCGCAAAATATCATCGCTACGCCTCTGTGTCAGGATAATGTGACTGGGTGAGACACCACTACAATATCTGTTTATAAATAAAGATTGCTGATCCCTTATCAATACAAGGGGAAAACATTGTCAATTAGGGTCAATTATAAAATGATAAGCTTAGATGTCGATTTAAGATCTTTTTTACCACAAAAACGGACATCGCATATAAAGACATTTCTTTACAAGGCAGGAAAATATGTTGCATGGTAATTTAATAGAATTAAAACATTAGTTTCATAAGTTATCATAATTAATTATATTTAAATTGCCATCTTAGGTCAACACAAACAAGACCGGTTATCGGTTGTAGAACAATGGTGCAAAGAACACCATTTTGAAATTTATAAAATGAGTATCCAGTTGGAATAATATTTGATCACATTTCCTTGAAGCAAGCTGAAATTTATGTCTAGAAATCTCGGATGTCTAATGATAAAGTACCTACTAAAACTAGTATATTAAATAAAGTCCATAGGAACAAAATGAACGTGCCAACTGTCCGAATAACGATCGGGGTGACAATGTCCATAACCATTTTGAGTGTGAATTATTTAGGGTATCTAGGCTGAATTTAATTCAGAAACATTACTATTTACATCCGAGTACTGATTTAGCATTCCAACCTTTGCGACTCTTTGACATGTAAAAGAATGTGCATGTGTAATCAACAATTCGTGTGTCAACAACAAATATCAGGTATATAGAATCAACAACTCGTGTGTCAACAACAAATATCAGGTATATGGAATCAACAACTCGTGTGTCAACAACAAATATCAGGTACATGGAATCAACAACTCGTGTGTCAACAACAAATATCAGGTATATGGAATCAAAAACTCGTGTGTCAACAAATATCACGTATATGGTATCAACGACTTGTGTGTCAACAAACATCAGGTATATGAAATCAACGACTCGTATGTCAACCAATATTAGACTAATACTCATGGGTGATGCAGCTTGATCCATCTGTACCCGTAGAGACGCAGTCCATGGGACATAACCTGGAAATATATTGAGATCCCATCTAATAACAATATTTACTTTTTCTTGGCTTGAAAAGTAAAATTTGTGCATGCAGTTAACGTTTGCTCTTTGTCCCCACCCCCCAGCAACTACATCCCCCGTACCGCTTGAAGGGACTTACACACTCGACCATAGTTTGACAGCCATACCCAATGCTGATTCATATACATGTACTTGTAAGGCTGATTGGACAATTGTATATACAGTGAAACGTCGATTATCACGTACTAATTGTGGAGGCAAAGATTTCGTTTAGATAATCAGCCCTTAGGGGATCCAATTGTGCTCAAAAATAGTAGCTGTGGATGATGGACTGATGACATAATGTCTGATGGACGGTAAGTTTGACTGCGGTCTTTTGAACACAAAGGTCAAAACGTCTTGATCAAGGTATACTCTGCTGATATGGACTCTATTCACGCCTGTGACGGTAGGTGATACAATTTTATGACCCGTTAAGTCACCATTGATCGTTGATGACAATTAATGTCGTAGGCTTGGTCTACAGAATGCATTTGATTAGATCGTTATGTCTTTATTTATGTTTGATTAGCTTGGCGTTCCTATATGATCAATTATTGTTATAGCGGCGAAAATAGGGTGTGTACATAAACTTTCTTTGTACCTCCGTCTCATCTCCCGATCTTTCCTACTTACATTTCATTTGCAGTATAAGTTCTTCATAATACAATTGTAATTATAACTGTATGAGACTATACTAAATTGTATTTTGTATCTTTATAAAAATTGCAGACACAAATGGTAACATTTATTAGTGTCCTGACTCATCTGCAAGTGTGAGGTTGCTTGTTCGAAGTACTGTCAAAGGCAAAATAAAGAAATAATTCTAAAGTTATCAAGTACTTCTCAAAGTGTGAGTCGTGTTTGAATAATTAGGAAGTCATACCTTGCACTCCACACCTATATAAATAAATAATTTATAAAATCGTGCAACGCATGCTTTATGAGCTTTATGGTTACGTGTTAATGATTGGCAGAACATATCAATACTTCCAACAGTAATCAACTGTTTGTATACTAAACTTATATCTTAATTAAAATGTAGCTTTATGGTTACGTGTTAATGATTGGCAGAACATATCAATACTTCCAACAGTAATCAACTGTTTGTATACTAAACTTATATCTTAATTAAAATGTAGCTTTATGGTTACGTGTTAATGATTGGCAGAACATATAAATACTTCCAACAGTAATCAACTGTTTGTATACTAAACTTATATCTTAATTAAAATGTAGCTTTATGGTTACGTGTTAATGATTGGCAGAACATATAAATACTTCCAACAGTAATCAACTGTTTGTATACTAAACTTACATCTTAATTAAAATGTAGCTTTATGGTTACGTGTTAATGATTGGCAGAACATATAAATACTTCCAACAGTAATCAACTGTTTGTATACTAAACTTATATCTTAATTAAAATGTAGCTTTATGGTTACGTGTTAATGATTGGCAGAACATATCAATACTTCCAACAGTAATCAACTGTTTGTATACTAAACGTATATCTTAATTAAAATGTAGCTTTATGGTTACGTGTTAATGATTGGCAGAACATATCAATACTTCCAACAGTAATCAACTGTTTGTATACTAAACTTATATCTTAATTAAAATGTAGCTTTATGGTTACGTGTTAATGATTGGCAGAACATATAAATACTTCCAACAGTAATCAACTGTTTGTATACTAAACTTATATCTTAATTAAAATGTAGCTTTATGGTTACGTGTTAATGATTGGCAGAACATATCAATACTTCCAACTGTAATCAACTGTTTGTATACTAAACGTATATCTTAATTAAAATGTAGCTTTATGGTTACGTGTTAATGCTTGGAAGAACATATCAATACTTCCAACTGTAATCAACTGTTTGTATACTAAACTTATATCTTAATTAAAATGTAGCTTTATGGTTACGTGTTAATGATTGGCAGAACATATCAATACTTCCAACAGTAATCAACTGTTTGTATACTAAACTTATATCTTAATTAAAATGTAGCTTTATGGTTACGTGTTAATGATTGGCAGAACATATCAATACTTCCAACAGTAATCAACTGTTTGTATACTAAACTTATATCTTAATTAAAATGTAGCTTTATGGTTACGTGTTAATGATTGGCAGAACATATAAATACTTCCAACAGTAATCAACTGTTTGTATACTAAACTTATATCTTAATTAAAATGTAGCTTTATGGTTACGTGTTAATGATTGGCAGAACATATCAATACTTCCAACAGTAATCAACTGTTTGTATACTAAACTTATATCTTAATTAAAATGTAGCTTTATGGTTACGTGTTAATGATTGGCAGAACATATAAATACTTCCAACAGTAATCAACTGTTTGTATACTAAACTTATATCTTAATTAAAATGTAGCTTTATGGTTACGTGTTAATGATTGGCAGAACATATAAATACTTCCAACTGTAATCAACTGTTTGTAATCTAAACTTACATCTTAATTAAAATGTAGCTTTATGGTTACGTGTTAATGATTGGCAGAACATATAAATACTTCCAACTGTAATCAACTGTTTGTATACTAAACTTATATCTTAATTAAAATGTAGCTTTATGGTTACGTGTTAATGATTGGCAGAACATATAAATACTTCCAACTGTAATCAACTGTTTGTATACTAAACTTACATCTTAATTAAAATGTAGCTTTATGGTTACGTGTTAATGATTGGCAGAACATATAAATACTTCCAACAGTAATCAACTGTTTGTATACTAAACTTATATCTTAATTAAAATGTAGCTTTATGGTTACGTGTTAATGATTGGCAGAACATATAAATACTTCCAACTGTAATCAACTGTTTGTATACTAAACTTACATCTTAATTAAAATGTAGCTTTATGGTTACGTGTTAATGATTGGCAGAACATATAAATACTTCCAACAGTAATCAACTGTTTGTATACTAAACTTACATCTTAATTAAAATGTAGCTTTATGGTTACGTGTTAATGATTGGCAGAACATATAAATACTTCCAACTGTAATCAACTGTTTGTATACTAAACTTACATCTTAATTAAAATGTAGCTTTATGGTTACGTGTTAATGATTGGCAGAACATATAAATACTTCCAACTGTAATCAACTGTTTGTATACTAAACTTACATCTTAATTAAAATGTAGCTTTATGGTTACGTGTTAATGATTGGCAGAACATATAAATACTTCCAACAGTAATCAACTGTTTGTATACTAAACTTATATCTTAATTAAAATGTAGCTTTATTGTTACGTGTTAATGATTGGCAGAACATATAAATACTTCCAACTGTAATCAACTGTTTGTATACTAAACTTATATCTTAATTAAAATGTAGCTTTATGGTTACGTGTTAATGATTGGCAGAACATATCAATACTTCCAACTGTAATCAACTGTTTGTATACTAAACTTACATCTTAATTAAAATGTAGCTTTATGGTTACGTGTTAATGCTTGGCAGAACATATCAATACTTCCAACTGTAATCAACTGTTTGTATACTAAACTTACATCTTAATTAAAATGTAGCTTTATGGTTACGTGTTAATGATTGGCAGAACATATAAATACTTCCAACTGTAATCAACTGTTTGTATACTAAACTTACATCTTAATTAAAATGTAGCTTTATGGTTACGTGTTAATGATTGGCAGAACATATAAATACTTCCAACAGTAATCAACTGTTTGTATACTAAACTTATATCTTAATTAAAATGTAGCTTTATGGTTACGTGTTAATGATTGGCAGAACATATAAATACTTCCAACAGTAATCAACTGTTTGTATACTAAACTTACATCTTAATTAAAATGTAGCTTTATGGTTACGTGTTAATGATTGGCAGAACATATAAATACTTCCAACAGTAATCAACTGTTTGTATACTAAACTTACATCTTAATTAAAATGTAGCTTTATGGTTACGTGTTAATGATTGGCAGAACATATAAATACTTCCAACAGTAATCAACTGTTTGTATACTAAACTTATATCTTAATTAAAATGTAGCTTTATGGTTACGTGTTAATGATTGGCAGAACATATAAATACTTCCAACTGTAATCAACTGTTTGTATACTAAACTTACATCTTAATTAAAATGTAGCTTTATGGTTACGTGTTAATGATTGGCAGAACATATAAATACTTCCAACTGTAATCAACTGTTTGTATACTAAACTTACATCTTAATTAAAATGTAGCTTTATGGTTACGTGTTAATGATTGGCAGAACATATAAATACTTCCAACAGTAATCAACTGTTTGTATACTAAACTTATATCTTAATCAAAATGTAGCTTTATGGTTACGTGTTAATGATTGGCAGAACATATAAATACTTCCAACTGTAATCAACTGTTTGTATACTAAACTTACATCTTAATTAAAATGTAGCTTTATGGTTACGTGTTAATGATTGGCAGAACATATAAATACTTCCAACAGTAATCAACTGTTTGTATACTAAACTTACATCTTAATTAAAATGTAGCTTTATGGTTACGTGTTAATGATTGGCAGAACATATAAATACTTCCAACTGTAATCAACTGTTTGTATACTAAACTTACATCTTAATTAAAATGTAGCTTTATGGTTACGTGTTAATGATTGGCAGAAAATATAAATACTTCCAACTGTAATCAACTGTTTGTATACTAAACTTACATCTTAATTAAAATGTAGCTTTATGGTTACGTGTTAATGATTGGCAGAACATATAAATACTTCCAACAGTAATCAACTGTTTGTATACTAAACTTATATCTTAATTAAAATGTAGCTTTATTGTTACGTGTTAATGATTGGCAGAACATATAAATACTTCCAACTGTAATCAACTGTTTGTATACTAAACTTATATCTTAATTAAAATGTAGCTTTATGGTTACGTGTTAATGATTGGCAGAACATATAAAAACTTCCAACAGTAATCAACTGTTTGTATACTAAACTTACATCTTAATTAAAATGTAGCTTTATGGTTACGTGTTAATGATTGGCAGAACATATAAATACTTCCAACAGTAATCAACTGTTTGTATACTAAACTTATATCTTAATTAAAATGTAGCTTTATGGTTACGTGTTAATGATTGGCAGAACATATAAATACTTCCAACTGTAATCAACTGTTTGTATACTAAACTTACATCTTAATTAAAATGTAGCTTTATGGTTACGTGTTAATGATTGGCAGAACATATAAATACTTCCAACAGTAATCAACTGTTTGTATACTAAACTTACATCTTAATTAAAATGTAGCTTTATGGTTACGTGTTAATGATTGGCAGAGCATATAAATACTTCCAACTGTAATCAACTGTTTGTATACTAAACTTACATCTTAATTAAAATGTAGCTTTATGGTTACGTGTTAATGATTGGCAGAACATATAAATACTTCCAACTGTAATCAACTGTTTGTATACTAAACTTACATTTTAATTAAAATGTAGCTTTATGGTTACGTGTTAATGATTGGCAGAACATATCAATACTTCCAACTGTAATCAACTGTTTGTATACTAAACTTATATCTTAATTAAAATGTAGCTTTATGGTTACGTGTTAATGATTGGCAGAACATATAAATACTTCCAACAGTAATCAACTGTTTGTATACTAAACTTATATCTTAATTAAAATGTAGCTTTATGGTTACGTGTTAATGATTGGCAGAACATATAAATACTTCCAACTGTAATCAACTGTTTGTATACTAAACTTATATCTTAATTAAAATGTAGCTTTATGGTTACGTGTTAATGATTGGCAGAACATATAAATACTTCCAACTGTAATCAACTGTTTGTATACTAAACTTACATCTTAATTAAAATGTAGCTTTATGGTTACGTGTTAATGATTGGCAGAACATATAAATACTTCCAACAGTAATCAACTGTTTGTATACTAAACTTATATCTTAATTAAAATGTAGCTTTATGGTTACGTGTTAATGACTGGCAGAACATATAAATACTTCCAACTGTAATCAACTGTTTGTATACTAAACTTACATCTTAATTAAAATGTAGCTTTATGGTTACGTGTTAATGATTGGCAGAACATATAAATACTTCCAACAGTAATCAACTGTTTGTATACTAAACTTACATCTTAATTAAAATGTAGCTTTATGGTTACGTGTTAATGATTGGCAGAACATATAAATACTTCCAACTGTAATCAACTGTTTGTATACTAAACTTACATCTTAATTAAAATGTAGCTTTATGGTTACGTGTTAATGATTGGCAGAACATATAAATACTTCCAACTGTAATCAACTGTTTGTATACTAAACTTACATCTTAATTAAAATGTAGCTTTATGGTTACGTGTTAATGATTGGCAGAACATATAAATACTTCCAACAGTAATCAACTGTTTGTATACTAAACTTATATCTTAATTAAAATGTAGCTTTATTGTTACGTGTTAATGATTGGCAGAACATATAAATACTTCCAACTGTAATCAACTGTTTGTATACTAAACTTATATCTTAATTAAAATGTAGCTTTATGGTTACGTGTTAATGATTGGCAGAACATATCAATACTTCCAACTGTAATCAACTGTTTGTATACTAAACTTACATCTTAATTAAAATGTAGCTTTATGGTTACGTGTTAATGCTTGGCAGAACATATCAATACTTCCAACTGTAATCAACTGTTTGTATACTAAACTTACATCTTAATTAAAATGTAGCTTTATGGTTACGTGTTAATGATTGGCAGAACATATAAATACTTCCAACTGTAATCAACTGTTTGTATACTAAACTTACATCTTAATTAAAATGTAGCTTTATGGTTACGTGTTAATGATTGGCAGAACATATAAATACTTCCAACAGTAATCAACTGTTTGTATACTAAACTTATATCTTAATTAAAATGTAGCTTTATGGTTACGTGTTAATGATTGGCAGAACATATAAATACTTCCAACAGTAATCAACTGTTTGTATACTAAACTTACATCTTAATTAAAATGTAGCTTTATGGTTACGTGTTAATGATTGGCAGAACATATAAATACTTCCAACAGTAATCAACTGTTTGTATACTAAACTTACATCTTAATTAAAATGTAGCTTTATGGTTACGTGTTAATGATTGGCAGAACATATAAATACTTCCAACAGTAATCAACTGTTTGTATACTAAACTTATATCTTAATTAAAATGTAGCTTTATGGTTACGTGTTAATGATTGGCAGAACATATAAATACTTCCAACTGTAATCAACTGTTTGTATACTAAACTTACATCTTAATTAAAATGTAGCTTTATGGTTACGTGTTAATGATTGGCAGAACATATAAATACTTCCAACAGTAATCAACTGTTTGTATACTAAACATACATCTTATTTAAAATGTAGCTTTATGGTTACGTGTTAATGATTGGCAGAACATATAAATACTTCCAACTGTAATCAACTGTTTGTATACTAAATTTACATCTTAATTAAAATGTAGCTTTATGGTTACGTGTTAATGATTGGCAGAACATATAAATACTTCCAACAGTAATCAACTGTTTGTATAATAAACTTATATCTTAATTAAAATGTAGCTTTATGGTTACGTGTTAATGATTGGCAGAACATATAAATACTTCCAACAGTAATCAACTGTTTGTATACTAAACTTACATCTTAATTAAAATGTAGCTTTATGGTTACGTGTTAATGATTGGCAGAACATATAAATACTTCCAACAGTAATCAACTGTTTGTATACTAAACATACATCTTATTTAAAATGTAGCTTTATGGTTACGTGTTAATGATTGGCAGAACATATCAATACTTCCAACTGTAATCAACTGTTTGTATACTAAACTTACATCTTAATTAAAATGTAGCTTTATGGTTACGTGTTAATGATTGGCAGAACATATAAATACTTCCAACTGTAATCAACTGTTTGTATACTAAACTTACATCTTAATTAAAATGTAGCTTTATGGTTACGTGTTAATGATTGGCAGAACATATCAATACTTCCAACTTTAATCAACTGTTTGTATACTAAACTTACATCTTAATTAAAATGTAGCTTTATGGTTACGTGTTAATGATTGGCAGAACATATAAATACTTCCAACTGTAATCAACTGTTTGTATACTAAATTTACATCTTAATTAAAATGTAGCTTTATGGTTACGTGTTAATGATTGGCAGAACATATCAATACTTCCAACTGTAATCAACTGTTTGTATACTAAACTTACATCTTAATTAAAATGTAGCTTTATGGTTACGTGTTAATGCTTGGCAGAACATATAAATACTTCCAACTGTAATCAACTGTTTGTATACTAAACTTACATCTTAATTAAAATGTAGCTTTATGGTTACGTGTTAATGATTGGCAGAACATATCAATACTTCCAACTGTAATCAACTGTTTGTATACTAAACTTACATCTTGATTAAAATGTAGCTTTATGGTTACGTGTTAATGATTGGCGGAACATATAAATACTTCCAACTGTAATCAACTGTTTGTATACTAAATTTACATCTTAATTAAAATGTAGCTTTATGGTTACGTGTTAATGATTGGCAGAACATATCAATACTTCCAACTGTAATCAACTGTTTGTATACTAAACTTACATCTTAATTAAAATGTAGCTTTATGGTTACGTGTTAATGATTGGCAGAACATATAAATACTTCCAACTGTAATCAACTGTTTGTATACTAAACTTACATCTTAATTAAAATGTAGCTTTATGGTTACGTGTTAATGATTGGCAGAACATATCAATACTTCCAACTGTAATCAACTGTTTGTATACTAAACTTACATCTTAATTAAAATGTAGCTTTATGGTTACGTGTTAATGCTTGGCAGAACATATCAATACTTGCAACAGTAATCAACTGTTTGTATACTAAACTTATATCTTAATTAAAATGTGCTTATGGCAAAAACATCTATGAATAAGTACATTCAATTTAGACTTCTAATATTACAAAAATAAAAACAATATGTTTACTAGTGAAGTTGGTTTTTGAAGCGTTTAAAATTAAAGATTATTATTTCCTTGTAATTATTTTTAAGGATTGCTAATATTTGTCCATCTCTACTTTCCAAGTATTGACGATTATTGTTTCTTGAGTTTGTTTAAAGTTGTACTACTTATTACATTTGCTGACTATACAGTATTTGTAGTATGTACTCTGTTCGCATGTACATGCTATGAGACTAAATTATTGAACAAAATGTATTCAGAGCATTTTAAAATAAAACTGGAATGTTTATCGCTCAGCATGACATTGTAGTTTCGTCGGGGTGGTGGGTTGGTGATGGTGGTGGTAGTGTATTGTTTGTTGAAATGTTGGAGGATTTTATGTTTACTGTTGAGTTCCAAAATCCAATCATGGAACATTTACTGTAAATGTCAGTTGGTTTTCTGAATTCATAAAAATAACAGGTGTGCTCTTTTTGAGTTTTCACATGCATCTTAGGAATTCCATATGAATTTTTTTTTCAATTAATTAGCTGAAGATTTTTGAACCACTTAACTTCACACATCAGCACAGCAAAAACAAAAGTTAATGTCTGATCGTACCCCCAACTTCATATCCACACATCCAAAGTGGTAAAACTGTGTGATCGTCTCTCTGCAGCTGTGTCGATTTAAGTGTGTAGAATGGTTGATCGAACGACTGTAGTTTTAAGTCGATTGCAATGTGCAGAATGGTTGATCGGATGGCTGTGGTTGTAAGTCGATTGTAATATGCAGATTAGTTATGTTTGGTGGAGGAAAGATGCTATTTGTTTGTTCAACCTTGTGTTTTTTAGCTTTTAAAAGTCGCCGACTATTGAAAACATTAAATCTATGTATTTACATTCATTATAGGAGGAATAATATTTCCACAAAGTTTAAGTTCAAACAGTATATATTTTTGATCCAAAAATCATTACTTTTGATATTTCAAACTGACATATAGTCTCCGTATTTGAGTGTATCACATACATCGGTTAGGCTTTCATGAATAAATAGCCTTCAAATGTTACGGTGTCGTCTAAAAAGAGAAAAATCGAAAGTGTCTCTGTGTGTGTGTGTGTGTGTGTGTGTGTGTGTGTGTGTGTGTGTAATTTGGAATTTTAACAATTTTTCAGTCTTATCGATACGATGTCTGCAGTGTGACAGTCTATAGTGATGTCTAGCACTGGGGCATCATGCCGCAGACTTGAATAACGATGTCCCCACCCTGACACCAGGCCGATCAGTCCTCTTAATGTTGAGCGCAAAGCGATGCAGCTGTTAGTACCATTTTTGTAAGTCTTTGGTATGACTTCGGCCGGGGACACTCTAACCACTAGGCCACCGGAGCTGTCGAAAAATCAAAAGTTTCAAGCGTGTTGCAGTATCAGTAATAATACGACTCTATGGTCTTAAACTAAGTAACAGAGAGAAGTGAAACCAAAATGGTATTTCACATTCAACAAGCATTTTAATTTGCGACAATACAAAATATAAAATTTAAAAAAACAACAGTATTTTGAATTATAATCTTAAATGTTCTTTCACTAGTCCAACAGTATGGAGTGTTCTGAGCAAATTCCAAGAGTCTTAAATGGGTTGACGTACCAATAGTCTTAAATATGCTGACGTACAAATATTCTTTAATATCTTGATGTACCAGAGGTCTTCATGAATCACAAAGAATGAATCCATACATATTTTCTTTAAATACGTTTATACAAAAAAAAAATCCAAAGTAGTATTCTAATCGAAAAGATCAATGAGCTCTTTGTAATTGCGATGAATAATTTGAATAAATAACTCCTTTCAAATTAGATCTGAATTCAACAGTAATTGGTTCCACAGACCGAACTTAAAACAGGACCGAATAGTTGTTTACAAAAACATCTTTAAATGCAAACTATCACCAGACCTGTGACACAATAGATTGTTCTGAAGAAAACCCCCGATGATTTCTAATGGAAACATGTCGTCAATTTCTAAATAAGGTTAGGTCTTGAATTTAAATTCAAGTAAACATCTTTTGCATAAAAGACTGAAACAATCATGCAACCCAAAACTTCACTCTCAATCAAAGGGCAAACACACAATATAGATTAAATATACCTTTATCTTCTACTTCTATTGCAATTCCTGTAAAATCATTGTCTTGAAAACATTCCAGGTCGTTCAGAAACAGTGAAAATAGTAACGCCTATAAATATTCATCTGCCTAACCCACTAAAGAATTTGAAAAACAAACACAGTCTGTTACGCAGAAAAAAAAATATAACACAAGATTTTAAATTTTTATATAAATTGAGAATAATATTAGAAACTTTCACATGATTTGGCTTTGGTATCTAATAGTCTTGACAGTCAGCGGCCAAGTGGAGGTCAAAATGGGACAGTTCTTGGATACATATTAACAATCACGGAATTCTAATTAGCTATTGTTACTATAATTTGACGAAGAAACTAAAAAATATATTAGATTAAATTTGTCAGTTGATGTTGCAGTTTATCAATCCATTTTGGCAATTGTACAGTCTGTTCGTGCCATGTAACTTTAAACGAGTACATCAGAAACCATACGTTGCAATCCGTTCTGTCATGATTACCTACATTTCATTATGGTAATTGCTAATGTGGATAACTACTTAATACATTCACACTAGAACAACACATTTATTTCTTATTGGTGTCTACTAAACATGACAAAAGTCAGAAACAATTCGAAGATGTTTTGAAAGAACCAGACCAGATAAAAATAGTGTCCGTCCGTCGAGTTCGAAGATGAAGATGACATCACTAACTGGTTTGATTTCGGTGAGTACGTGATTTTCTGGGTGTTCAATTCGGAATGACTCTGTTTATGAGATATTAGTGTCTGGTACACTGCCAGCCATCTTATTCCTATCACTTTAATCATGCGGCCCATTGAAAATAGCCCATCTTCTTCTAATGGTGTACATCATCCGGGTTTCTCAAGCATACAGCAAGGCCTTTGTAAACCTTACGTTTTGTTTTTAGGCTGATACATTTTATCTTTCGCACATTTGCTCGTAGTTTGACAAAGCCCACACTTGCTTTTAGAAACTCTGGCATTGGTTTCATTGCTACTGTTGACTGCACCTGACAGTGTGCTGCTGAGTTGGGTGAAAGTGTCCACGAGGGTTTGGTAATTTACTGCGTATGTGTAGGTGGATGCCTTCTGTCTTCTTAATAATGATTAAGAGACCGTAACTGGAAGAGAAATAGTCCATACTCTGTTTCATGTTAAACTCAGATTTGGCATTCAGGAAACAGTTGTCAGAAAATTGGAGATAACGAACAGTCACTTTCTAAGACTTCGTCGTTGCGTGTAGTCTCCTCAGCTTTAACAGTTTGAGGTAAGTCCTGTATGTTATGTTGATCCCAGCGTCATAGTCATGAGTCAGAAAGGCGGAGAACACAGTAAGAATGGTGGAGAACATCGTGTTGAAGAGAGTTGGGGCCTACACATACACCCCTGCATGACTCGACTGGTGACTGGGAATTGTTCAAATGTGTCACTGCATCCACAACACGAGCAAGCATGCTATCTTGGAATTACAGACCCATCGCGATAAATTTCAAGGGCAGCTACATTTTGCCATGATGTTCGAAAGTTCTCTGCTGCCATCTATATCAAAGGCTTTTGTTAGGTTAATCTACTTTTTGGAGTTCTGTTCCAGGCATTTCTCCTGGAATTGACAAGCTGCAAACACCATATGCGTTGTCCATCGTCAAATATATTTAAATGTCCTCACAACTAGTGGCAATGTATTCAAATCATAGGTAAATAGTGTTACGGGTGAGTAACTTTGCTGCCGCATATTTAAGGGAGTCAACTAAACAATAAACGTGTTAAAACGAGATCCAAGAATTGCTTCAGAAATATATGTATAAAAAAGTCTTACCAATTACTAAATAGCTTAAACTTGTAACTTCGTATGATTATATTTGTCCATTTCCCTTGAGAGCGCGAATATGCGCAATAATGCAAGGTTAGTGCATATGTTCCTATGTTTATTTTAAGAGTTTTGGCATAGAAAGTTGAATGTAAATGAAGGTAATTTAAAGTCTAGATTTTGTAAAAAGCATTATGACGAAGATTTGGTTTTGAGAAAAAGATAAAACTACCTCTTCGGGTAGAAAACATAACTTGTGTTTTGCTCGACTTACGACGAAATGTTCTTATTTCAGCTACAATTAGAACACGGTTGACTTCATTAAGTAATCACGACAAAATACGTAATGCGACCAACTGTCTGGAATAACACTGTTATAATCTAAACATTGACATGGAGATAACGTTAAAATGTTATAGTAAACCGACAGATAGCAAAGGCGCTTACTTAGCGGGGGCGGAGCAGTGTGGCGAAAAGAGCTCAAGCAGAGGTTGCTGTTTACCATGTGACGAAAGTCGATGTTTTTTTTTTTCTTTCAACATAAAACTTTGACTCAAATCATGCCCTGTTCCTCATACATTTCGTTTTATATAACTGCGTTATGCGATGACATTTCACACGTGTTGCAGCGAGAAATATAATGTGGATTGCTAAAACATCATGACATTATGGGATAACTGATTTTGGCTATATCAAGGAAGTGCAGTGAGGAGCAATTTTGAGAGCCCTAAATTGTATTATGGGTGTAATGACATGTAGTTTACACATGCCTAACAAAGCATATTGTTGATTTCACTGATTATCACAGGGAGACCATCAAACGTAGAACAAAATGTCCGCCAACATTCACTCAGAATCCACACAAATGTACAATCTAAATTCCAAAACTTACCTACGAAAGAAATCCATTTCATTTTTAAGCATTCTTCCAAAACGTTTTACTTTAAATGCAAATTATATTCATGTACCTTTATATCAAAATCTATTCATTTATATTCATGTATCTTTATATCAAAATCTATTCATTTAAATTCATGTACCTTTATATCATAATCTATTCATTTATATTCATGTACCTTTATATCAAAATCTATTAATTTATATTCATGTATCTTTATATCAAAATCTATTCATTTATAAAAAAGATGATTTTAAATATTTGTATTTAGAAGTTAAAAACACTTACAAAATACGCAGTGGATAGATATTCATAAAAATTCAACACGACTAAATAAATCTAAAAAGATTGCAAAATCTGCCTAAAATAGGTCTGGTGTGCATTTGCAATTTAGCAAGGAAAAAATCCCCAGGTGTTGTCACCCTGCGATTGCATGGACATAAAATTGTTAACTTACAATCAAATTTCTGAAGCTAATGTACGCCAGCAACAGTGTAACTGACGCGAATGTCGTATTACAACTTGCCTGATCGATTGAAGAGAATAGAAAACTGAAGACTTCACATCATGCCATTTTTTTTAGTCAAGAGCGCAAAACATGCCATGCACTTCATGATATGATCTTATTTACTGGTTTATCGACTACTTTTAGATATGTTACCTGACAGCTTTTGCGACTTCGCATTCACTGTTAGTCTGAGTTAAATATTAGTGGTCCTTGACTGACAGTAATAACTACTAACATCCTAGCTTTCAGTCTCTCTCGTATCTAATAGAAAACTAGATATTGAGAAGGAGCCCTAGCAATCTGAACATTACAGACTCAGTCATTACCTGTGCATCATGTCCGCTGCTAGAAGTAGAACAGACCCGATGCGCCCGCCATCCAGAATTGCTGTGGTGCATTCGTTAGCATTCCGAACCTTAACCCAAGAGATGAGAATTTTAATCCTATCAAACGGACCATAGTCCGCGTTTTTGTCGTGTCCTTGGGCAAGGCGCATTACTCCATTTGCAACGTCACTAAATGACCGGTCTATGTTGGTGCCGGAAACACCAGCCAGTCCTTTTATTTGGTATGTCCTAGAAGTCTTTGGATAGCACAATGCATGGGGGCGGCTCTTTTTCTTTTCCATATTTTATATATCCCTTTACCCCCTCCCCTCTCCACCACCATTCATGCAGTACTCACTTGAGCAATGTAATCAACACTATTCCTCCAAGGAGTAGGATTTGCGCATTCATCTGCTTTTAGACTTCACCAAAACATTTAATCTCGAAAAAAATAAACTAATTATTTGGTTATGACCGAATTTCTTTTTCAATACCTCTTCATTTCGAAAAAAAAAGTTTAAAAACAACTCAAACAGGCATTCTGTGATAAATCATGTTGTGTGTAGGTTTTGTTGTTGTCGTTGTTATGCATGTTGTTTTAACTTCAGGAGGAACATAAAGTGCAGGTGTGCCAAACCAAAGAACGTAGTTGAAGAACAAACTGGGAACATGTGGATAGCAGCAATAAAATGCAAGAGACTTTTATATTTGCACTGGCCTGTTCTATTTATTCTTTTAACCTTTCTTTGCATATTTTCTGGGGCTGAAAAATATCCTCGATATATTTCAGGCCATATTTATTTCTAGAGCTCCTAAAACTTGGTATTAAGCGTCTGCTAATAATGAATAAGAGGTAGGCGATTACGTAGTGGTCATCGATTGCGTGGATTAATGCCTTCCTTGAATGACATTCTGTCTTTTAACGCCCGTGTGTTTTTTTCATTCAAAGAGGTGTTAAAATGCCCGAGGTTCTTTCGCTATTTGAGTTACATGACAGTCGACAAAATGTACACACATTATAGGGTAATCAAAACCTCATAATGACCTCAACGTCGGACGGCATGTAGTCCTACAATAGGAAACGTAACCTAGCCGCTCTCATCAAATCGATATTACTTCGCGATTCGCTCGTGAAATAACGTTTTCATTTTGCAGACGACATTTTGGTTGTGTTCAAGTGTGGAATTTCATCAGGGAATAGTTCGAATAATACCTTTAAATATTTTTCTGACAATAAAGAATGAGTGTTGCGCAGTTAAAGAAACTGGGTTCTATTTAAATTCTGTCAATTTCTCTGGATATTACTTTTGAAACCAGCATTTTATGGCGGTTTTATGTCTCGTTTTTGTAACTCCAAAACAATAGCGAGACGGTTTGATGATTTCTTTACTATCCTGTCTCGATAAAACAGACATGAAGTTCGAGTCCAAATTGAAATTGCGCGAATTCATTAGTTAGGGAAAAACAACACAACATTTCAGATATAATAAAAGAAATAGAATAAACCAAAACATGTACAAAACATGGCTTCAGATGTTTTCACAGCTACTTCACCTTGAAATTAACATAGTCTATGATGTAATTGATTTCTTTTTGCGACTTAAATTGTAACTTTTCATTGCAAAGCAAGTTTAAAGCGATCAAGCCGAAACGGAGAATCGAAGAGGCTTAATTAGGTGTACGAAGGCGCGAAATACTATTGATATAAAAGTAATCAGAAATGTCAAATCTTAAGATGGTTATTTATAGCATAGGGAAGGCAACATATTCCAGATTGAGAGGCAAATGACCTCTCACGGCATGGTGATCTCCTGAAGGCTGACGTCAGTATTCCGGCAGTGTTCATAGCCACATTACATTGATCGGTATGGAACTGGACGTGCTAACTATTTTTTTTTTCACTTTACTGTCGATTGAATTTTAATTTTACAATTTTTGTTCCTTTTTGAGCTTGACATCATCAGCATACAGTTTAAAAGTTTGAAAGAGAAATAGGTGAAGTGCATCGGTGAGCAAAACTGATAAATCGCAACATCACTGTAACTTTTGTATAACAACATGTTCCTGAATGAAGGAGGATTTAAATTACTAAGACTTTGAAGAATCAATGATATGTCAGAAATAAGTTAGGAAAACATAAGTAACGTAGTAATTGCATTTAAAGGAAGCTAAACCAATGTGTTAGTCTTTCTTTTATCTCTTTGCGTTATCTGTCTGATCTTTTTCAATTACTAGTACATAACAAACACCTGTTTCCTGCAAGACTTTACGCTACTGTGCCATAGTGGATATTATCAGCTATCACAGTTAGATAGTTCTCGCTAAAGTAACTTTACAGATCATATCAAATGAAAGAAAAGTAAGTAATGTTGTTTTAGGAATCCAAACAAATGATTTTCATTCTTTAATCCATATTTTGAAGACAGTCTTTTGTACATGATCCAACACTTGTAAAATTCGTGCAATGATTCTCAAAACCCTGAGGTGTGGATTGGTCCGTCATTAACGATTATACTCAAACTATAATAATCCAATGTAAATTTCAAAACATCTTCTCTGATTCGACCCCTGTGCCCTAACAGCAAAACGCCGCTACTAAAATAGTGATAAACAAACAAAGACGGGTTTAAGGTTTTACTAACCTAAGGTTGTCTTATCTTTACTAAAAACAGAGACGCACGGCGCCAGTAAGATTGGGAAAGGAATTAGGTCTCCTGCTCTCCGCATTGATCAGAGGGCAGCAGTTTCATGTTTCACCCCGTTATGCAACACTCATAGCACTAAACATTAATTTAACACAAAAATATTATGAATTTCAAGTTTTCACAGTAAAGACATTTTTTTTTATATTCTAGAAAAATAGTCAGAGACTACACAAGTCTAGAATCATTGAAACCAGCAGCCAAACTAAAGCAAGGGTCAAATATAAACCTAAACTTCAATTGAAGAGTTACTTTAAGGGTCGACTATAACCTAAAATGCCATTTAGGGGCAACTTTGGCTATTAAGGGAACACACTTATTACGTCAACGAATTTAATATTTAACCTATAATAGTTTTTCATTAGTAATATTGAGATTTTTTTTCTTAAGCTGTGATGAAAGTGTGATAATATACAGTATCACGCTCAAAGGCACATATGTATGTTACATGAGAGGGATATGTATGTTACATGAGAGGGATATGTATGTTACATGAGAGGGATATGTATGTTACATGAGAGGGATATGTATGTTACATGAGAGAGATATGTATGTTACATGAGAGGGATATGTATGTTACATGAGAGGGATATGTATGTTACATGAGAGGGATATGTATGTTACATGAGAGGGATGAGAAACACAAAATTCAGTCTCTTGAATTTAAAAAAAGTAAATGGGATTATTAATCTAGGGACAGACAAGGAATTCTCATTTCTTAAATAATACAAGATAAAACTACTTACTGCAAAGAAATACACAAAATACATAAAATAAAATAAAATTAAAATGCATGTCAATATCAGTAGATGTTGTCATGCACTCTCAGCTTGTCCAAAAATCTTATAATTTATGTATTGGGAATTAATTATAATCGAACAACTAAATGTGGAAAACGAGATATAACAAACTTTACTCAAAATTATTTAATAGTCTTATAAGGCATTCATTCAGAAATTAAACACAGTCCTGGCATCATTTACACCTATTTACTGTATCTATTTACCTGAAAATAATATACCCGTTTTGTCGAAAATAAAGCAATCACAAGCATTTATATGTATTATACCAACGGTGTGACCTTTAAGAAAACATGTATATGTGACTGTAGAGTTGTAATATATATATATATATATATATATATATATATATATATATATATATATATATATATATATATATATATATATATATATATATATATATATATATATATATATATATATATATATATATATATATATATATATATATATATATATATATATATATATATATAGAAGCTGTAGAAGAAATATTGTTAATGAATTTGATGAGATTTGAGTTCAAATCATGGATTTTCCCCGAGGATATATTTAGGTGAACAAAATTCTGATTGGTTTGCTGCTAAAGGGCCTACTCATGTTAACAAATATAATGATTTGAAATCCCGTTTTAGTCGTTTATACAAGAGATGTTTACCTGAGAATTAGTTCTTGTTCCTATCATAAACGTAAATCTTAGTGGAGTCATTTAATTGCGTTCAGTAAAGAGGATTTAATTTATGTATTTCAGTTATTAATTGGAATTACAAATTGGTCATAAACCTTTGCTTATTTAGTTGTTTTGGAATTACTGTGAATTTTGTAAAGACATTTTGATTAAATCATTGCGATACAGCAAGACGGTTAGCACATTAAAATGAATAGGACTTCATTCATATGTCCACTAGATTCTCTTTGATATGTAATACAACTTATAGGACTAAATAGGATCTAATTCATGATACTGTAAGTAATTTCGATTTTTTTGGGCTTTGTATTCCGGCTTAATTACTTATTTGTTGCATTTGTATATATGTGTGTGTGTGTGTCTGTCTGTCTGTGTGTGTGTGTGTCTGTGTATGTGCATAAGTGTGGTTTGAATATTAATAAATTAAAACTACATTCTTTGTATTCCAGGGGTAATTAATTATATGTTGCATCGGTGTGTGTGTGTGTGTGTGTGTGTGTGTGTGTGTGTGTGTGTGTGTGTGTGTGAAATAGGTGAGATTTGAATATTAATAAATTAAAATTATATTAAAGTGTGGTAAACAGTGGATGTATTGATGATCTTCTTGTGAAAATTTATTTTGAAAGTAGACAAAAAATTTAACTACTAACTTGGACACACACACACACACTCGCTATCTTTATCTGGTTGTAGTTATGCAGTGGCAACCCTTTGTGAGCTTTCTGCTAATTAGCTTAGCTATTCATGTAATAGCAGTGACGGCAGTATTAATTCAAGTTGAGATAGTAATAGTTGTAGTACTGGTGATGGTATTATAAATTTTAGTAGAAGTGTCGCTAATAGTATTTGTAGTAATAGTGACTGTAATAGTAGTTATTGTAGTAGTATTTTTTGAAATAGTGACGGCATCACTAGTTGTAGCAGTAGTGGAGGTAGTAGTATTTTTTTTAATAGTGATGGCACCACTAGTTGTAGCAGTAGTGGAGGTAGTAGTATTTTTTGTAATAGTAATGGCATCACTAGTTGTAGCAGTAGTGGAGGTAGTAGTATTTTTTGTAATAGTGACGGCATCACTAGTTGTAGCAGTAGTGGAGGTAGTAGTAATTTTTGTAATAGTGATGGCATCACTAGTTGTAGCAGTAGTGGAGGTAGTAGTATTTTTTGTAATAGTAATGGCATCACTAGTTGTAGCAGTAGTGGAGGTAGTAGTATTTTTTGTAATAGTGACGGCATCACTAGTTGTAGCAGTAGTGGAGGTAGTAGTATTTTTTGTAATAGTGACGGCATCACTAGTTGTAGCAGTAGTGGAGGTAGTAGTATATTTTGTAATAGTGATGGCATCACTAGTTGTAGCAGTAGTGGAGGTAGTAGTATTTTTTGTAATAGTAATGGCATCACTAGTTGTAGCAGTAGTGGAGGTAGTAGTATTTTTTGTAATAGTGACGGCATCACTAGTTGTAGCAGTAGTGGAGGTAGTAGTATTTTTTGTAATAGTAATGGCATCACTAGTTGTAGCAGTAGTGGAGGTAGTAGTATTTTTTGTAATAGTGACGGCATCACTAGTTGTAGCAGTAGTGGAGGTAGTAGTATTTTTTGTAATAGTAATGGCATCACTAGTTGTAGCAGTAGTGGAGGTAGTAGTATTTTTTGTAATAGTGACGGCATCACTAGTTGTAGCAGTAGTGGAGGTAGTAGTATTTTTTGTAATAGTGACGGCATCACTAGTTGTAGCAGTAGTGGAGGTAGTAGTATTTTTTGTAATAGTAATGGCATCACTAGTTGTAGCAGTAGTGGAGGTAGTAGTATTTTTTGTAATAGTGACGGCATCACTAGTTGTAGCAGTAGTGGAGGTAGTAGTATTTGTATTAGTAGTGACAGTACCTGTAGTATTTATGGTAGTAGTAGTATTAGTGTGTGTATGCTTTGGATTTTTAAAGTAGCTTGAAAAGATTCTCAGCCAAATCGCTACGATATCTGCAGTGTGGCAGTTTATACTGTTTACTAGTATTAGAGCATCATGACGCAGACATGTAGCATCATTTGTACGAAGATGGGAATGCTGTGGCAGAATATTATGATGAATGCCATGAGAACACAGTAAGTCATACAAGCAAAAATGGCGAAATCTGAAAAGCTCACAATTTCTTTTTGATTTTCATGACACGTTCGATATCACACTGAAAGTATTTGACTGAGACCTTCTACATTTGTCATGCACCGGCATGCTTTTTCCACGGTATAGAATGACGTATTGGCATGGTCATTGATTTTGTACCATTATATAATACTTCGTTTACAAAAAAAATAATTATATAATGCTTGACTTATTGATCTCAATTTTCAGCGACAATTCAGACACGTGATACAGCTTTGGGATGTTTATCTCCTGACTATGTAAAATACCAAACAATCCTGTTTAGCTCATTTTGTTAATATTTTTTGAGTTTTATTTCAGCAATTTGCATTCAATCGACTCCTCTCATTTTTGGAATTGGTCATGAGAAACAAGACATTTATTAAGAAAGTCGAAGCTTCAGAAGATATAATTAAAAGAGATAAAATACCGTTTTGGATATCCAGTATTCACCTGTAGTCACGTGATGCTAAAGTTATCCTAAATAGCATTATTTTGGCGCGTAGAAAAGTGGAGACTTTGATGCATAGTGGCTTGGCGTAGAAAATAGCTGACAGTTATTAATCTGTAGGAAATATTTGACATAGTTATGATCTGTATAAAATATGTGACATTCTAATAAATCTGTAGAAAATAGTTGACACAGTTATGAATCTGTACAAAATAGTTGACCTAGTAATAAATCTGAATATAGTTGACATTCCCGTGAATCTGTAGAAAATAGTTGACATAGTTATGAATCTGTAAAAAATATTTGACCTAGTTATGAAACTATAAAATATTTTAGATAGTTATGGATCTGTATAAAACATTTGACATATTAATAAATCTGAAGAAATATATGAAACTAATACTGATTGAGAAAATTCTAAATAATACCCTGTTATAAACTCGACTTCAAAGCTGAGAAATAATGTTGCTTTAATTTAAATTTTGTGTTCGCCATTAATTCAAGCCCCCCCCCCCCCGCCCCCCGAAGAATCAATGCATGGGGCGGTCACATGTTTTAATTTTGGCGAATCGGTGTTTTCTGTGAAAAATTTAATTTAAAGGCTAAACAAATATGACTAATATATACTAATTTTTACCGTTCAAAAGACTTTGTGAAAAGCGATTAATATATATTAATTTTTACCGTTCAAAAGACTTTGTGAAAAGCGATTAATATATACTAATTTGCATCGTTTCAAAAGCAAAACAAACAAAGACTAATCAATGCTAAATTTTACAGTTTAAAAGGCTAAACGAAAAACTACTAAATATGCCAATTGTTACCATTATTATTATCTCACTTGACAATCGATTTGGCAAATTTTCGCCCAACGATAACCTATTACCGAAAAATGATAATAATAATACTACATTGAAGATACAATAAAAAACTAACTAATGATTTTTGCTGAAAGGATGCTTGTACGATTCTGACTGAGGTATTCAAGTTAATTCCCTATGCACATAGTGGCTTTTATATTGAAACAACACTGCCACCAACCCCTCTATTTTACATTCATTTTTTACAGGAAGGAGCTATTTTAAATGTGTTTCTGGAACAAGACAGCATAAGAGTCTGTATGTGCCTTATATATGAATAAAGTTCACTAGTACTGTAAACAATTAGCATACTTTTCATCACCTCTCAACCATCTAGATTTATAGATATTTACCTATGTAGCAGACACATGTAAATACGTAAGCCAATTCGGCTGTTCATTTGCAGCACAAGTTATACATTTGATCTCCAATGCTAGTCTAACTGTGACAGGCATTCACCAACAAGTCAACCCATTTCCAAACCTAACTCAAAGTAAATCTAAACCACATTACAGATTTAGCTTATGTGTGAAATGAAAAATGCTAGGATTGTGATAATAGGTTCATGCCTTCTACCTTAAATATTAGGAAGGTATCAAAATAGGAAACTATCCAGTGATACCTTAAAGGCTAAATGAAAATGACTAATTCAGTCAACTCCGCTTATATGCATAGCATCGCGACCTGACCAAACTATGCATATAAAACATTGACGTATACATTTAATTCCACAATACATGCAAATTCAGATAAACACTATAAACTGTTAATGCCGAAATTATTATTAATAGTGTATATGTTTTTATTATCTGACTTCTTTATCACTTCCACAATTTCTGCCAACGATAACATGCTACATGTGCGCTTAGTAATTTTAGATTTTATTAACGCCTTAGCTTATGAGTGCAGATGTTAACGATGGTAGCAGTGTAGAAATGTCTACGGTTTTTGGGATAGCAGTTTACACGTATACAGACTTGACCTCCACTTTAGATGTCTGGAACATGTTTATACAGTTAAGCTATGTCAAATACGTATAAGTCAATGGTTGAGATCATCAAATTGTATGCAATTAAACGATTGATGCATTTAACTGATATGCATATACCCGATATTGATTACTGTTACGTATATCTGATTTAAATTATTTATTTTTTTAATTGTCGGATCCAAATTTGTCATTTTGGGTTTAAAATTCATTAAGTGGGAAATTATTCTAGAAAAATCTCTATGACCATACTCTATCTGTAAACATGTTTTTGACCTTGGCTTGTTGACCTAATTTCGAACCCTTCTTTAGAGAGAGTAAACAAGCCTTGGAAATGATTGGCTAAAATCCAAAGACATCTTTCTGGATCATTCTATTAGTACGTGACTTAGTGAAGGTAGCCTCTTTCTTTGACCTTCTATGAATTTCCAGAAAATCACGTGATCACTTGTTTACGTAAAAAATAGGTATATAAATTATTGTTTGGGATAGAACAATTCAGTAGAATCTGGGCTTTTAAGTTAATAGTTGTGTTTTGAGTTATCTTGTAATTCGTGTCAATTCGTTGAAGCAAGAGGATTTATTTATTTATTTGGAGGAGAAAACATGTGCTCATAATTTCCATTTGGATGATAAAAACAAGAACTGCATCACGTGATATCGTCAGCCATTTTGGATTACATCGTCAAGATTCGAACCTGGAACTATTAGAACATTTATTTATCAGGACTCTTGCAATTCCATTAGTGGATTATTTTTGTGAATTCTATATTGGATTAATGTTGGATTTGATTCTCTAAAACTGTAAGTTTATTTATTTTATGAAAATAATTGTACTTAATAAATTCATTGTTAAAGTTTTACAAGCTTGTTAGTTTTCACTCTTTCTGTGTTGCTGCTTGTTCGAGCCTAAGCACGTAACATAGAAACTGGGGCCTTGTCCGGGATTGAGATTTGAGATAAATTGGAATTTAAATTTGAATTTCCCCTGGTTTTTGAAAATTTTAAATCTTTAGTGAGACTGACAGGCTTGTATTAAAATGACATCTAAGGTAGAAATATTTCTTTCTAATCTTACCCAGGAGCAATTAGATCTTTTCAAAAAAAGATGAGTTGATTCAGCTTGCCAGAAAATTTGATCTTTCTGAAGTCTAGGCTTCTTTGACGAAACAAGATATCAAACAAATTTTGGTTCAATATTTGGTAGAAAAGGATATGTTGGAACAAAGTGCATTGATTTCGGTCAGTAAGTCTACATCAGACTCTGACATTAAACTAAAGGAATTAGAATTAAAATTCCAGTTGGAATTAGAGTTAAAGAAGCTGGAGTTTCGGGAAAGGGAGTAAGAAAAGCAAATTGAATTACAAAAAGAGCAGATGCGGATTGATAGGAGAACGAAAAGCAATTACATTATGAAAGAGAGAGAGAGAGAGAGAGAGAGAGAGAGAGAGAGAGAGAGAGAGAGAGAGAGAGAGAGAGAGAGAGAGAGAGAGAGAGAATTAGAGTCGAAGAAGCTGGAATTTCAGGAAAGGGAGAAAGAAAGACAATTACAATTTGAAAAAGAGGAGAAAGAAAGACAATTACAATTTGAAAAAGAGGAGAGAGAGACAGGAAAGGGAGAAAGAAAGACAATTACAATTTGAAAAAGAGGAGAGAGAGAGAGAGACAGGAAAGGAAGCAAGAAAAACAATTACAATATGAAATTAGAATGAAAGAAATGGAGCTGGCAAGTGAGAATCACCATCATACTTCAAATTTAAATTTTGATTTAGCAAGGAATATTAGATTAGTGCCCCCTTTCAAAGAAAAAGAAGTAGACAAATATTTCATTCTTTTTGAAAAAGTTGCAGAAAATTTAAAGTGGCCAAGAGAGAATTGGACTCAGTTATTGCAATGTGTACTCACTGGTAAGGCTAGTGAGATTTACACTTCACTGTCCGTTCAGCAAAGTAGTGATTATGATGTGGTTAAAGAATGTATTTTAAGAGGTTATGAGTTAGTCCCTAAAGCTTATAGGCAAAAATTCAGAAATTACAGAAAAGAAGCTGGACAAACTCGTGTTGAACTTGCTAGAGAAAAAGAACAGTTGTTTGATAGATGGTGCTTATCCAAGAATTTCGAACAAGATTATCAAAATCTCAGTCAAATTATATTAGTGATGTTAAAACTTATCTTGATGAGCATAAGATTGAAACCTTAGAAAATGCTGCTCGAGCTGCTGATGAATATTCTTTGACACATAAAGTTTCTTTTGTTAACAAGACTTCTACTCAACAATCTTCGGGCAGAAAAGTATTTCCGCCTATTTCAAGCACTTCTAAAATTCAAACTAACACAACTTTCAAAAATCAGACTTCAGAGAAGTTTGATTCTAGATCCTTGTCTCTTCCGACGTGTACCTTTTGCAAGAAAAATGGACACGTTGTTTCTGATTGCTACAAATTAAAAAATAGGCATCAGAATCAAGATAGACCTGTTCCAAATGCTCTTATTTCCAAGAGGTCAAGGTCACAGTCATGTATTGAAATCAATACATTTGTTGGGTCTAATAAATTCCAGTCTGATTTTATTATGGAGAATTATGAACCATTCATATGGAAGGGTTCTATATCACTCTTGGGTGATTTGGACAATCCCACCCCTATTAAAATAGTTCTCTAGAATTACAAAGTGCTCAATAATATTTTTGGACAGAAACATTAATTTGTAATTTTATTGAATTCAGACAAGGATATTTGTATTATATTTTTGTGATTACATCACACTTAAGGCCATTGTTACATTAGTACATTTGAGATAGCAGGGACATCGACGCCTTCTGCATTTGATGTTACTTTGAATATCACTGGAAATTAATCAAAACTGTATTCATTTTGTTATATTAGTGATGTTAAAACTTATCTTGATGAGCATAAGATTATATATAAATATATTGTTACATATATTTGATTTAAATTATTATTTTTTAATTGTCAGATCGAAATTTGTCATTTTGGGTTTTAAAATTCATTAATTGGGAAATTATTCTAGAAAAATCTCTATGACTATAGTTTATCTGTAAACATGTTTTTGACCTTAGTTTGTTGACCTAATTTCTGACCCTGCTTCAGACAGTGTCAATAAGCTTCTAAAACGATTGGCTAAAATCCAAAGACATCTTTCTAGATCATTCTGTTAGTATGTGACTTAGTGAAGGTAGCTCTTTCTATGACCTTCCATGAACTTCCATAAAATCACGTGATCCCTTGTTTACGTAAAAAACAGGTATATACATTATTGTTTGGAATAGAACAATTCAGTAGAATCTGGGCTTTTAAGTTAATAGTTGTGTTTTGAGTTATATTGTAATTCGTGTCAATTCGTTGAAGCAAGAGGTTTTACTTTATTTGGAGGAGAACATGTGCTCATAATTTTCATTTGGATGATAAAAACAAGAACTGCATCACGTGACATCGTCAACCATTTTGGATTACATCATCAAGATTCGAACCTGGAACTATTAGAACATTTATTTATCAGGACTTTTGCAATTCCATTAGTGGATTATTTTTGTGAATGCTATATTGGATTAATGTTGGATTTGATTCTCTAAAACCGTAAGTTTAAATATTTTATGGAAATATTTGTACTTAATAAATTCATTGTTAAAATTTTCACTTTCCTATCGGTAAAGCATAGTGATGATTTAGATGTGTTTAATGAATCTATCTTGAAGGGTTATGAGTTGTAACTGAAGCATATCGACATAGGTTTAGGAGCTTTAAGGAACTGGACAGGCTCATGTCGAATTTGCAAGAGAAAAAAAGCAATCATCTGAGATGGTGCTCAGTTAAAAACGTTGGTTGAAACCACCAAAATCTCAGACAACTCATATTAGTTGAAGAGTTCAAGAACTGCATAAACATTTACGCTAAGATTTATATTGATGAACAAAGAGGTCAAAACAGTAGAAAATGATGCTCTTACAGCTGAAGATTATTCCTTGACTCAAACGTTTCTTATGTCAGTAAGTCCATTCAACAGTTTTAAAAGGCGCTTTTCAGTCTCAAACGAGCACTTTTGACTCACAAACTGTCACAATATTTAGGAATTGTGTTTCTGTTAAGACTGCTCAGAAATCCATTTCCTTCCATATATACCTATTGTAAGAAGAAGAAACAAGTCATTTGTTATAACTAAGATTTAAAAAAATAAGCAACAGTCAAGACTTTGCTAATCAAAGTTCTCTTCTTCTTAGGAGGTCAAGATCACGGTCATGTATTGGAGGTAATACATTTGTACATTTGTTGGGTCAAACAAACCTGTGGCTAATTTTATTATGGATTATTATGAACCATTCATGTCCAAGGGTTCTGTATCACTTATCAGTGATTCTGTCAATCCAATCCATATTCAGATTCTAAGGGAGTTGTTTTTATTTTCATGTACATGCACTATTCTTTTGTCTGCGAAATCTTCTTCTACTGAAAGTGTTCTTGTTCAGGGAGAAGAGTTAGACGCTGTTAATGATCTTCTCTACCATTACTCACTTTTGCTCCTCATTGGGATAGATCAAAAGGTATTAATCACAGTGATCCTTTTTGACTATTCATTCTCTTTCTTCTAATCAGGGTGACAAAGGACAATCACTTGTCTTTTAGCACGAAAAAGATCTTTAGATCTCATGCTTATTTCAGAGGGTTATTAGAGAAAATTAATCCGAAGAAGTACCTGTTTGTTGTTTTGTTAAAACTGTGGTTCTTGTGAGAAAACGAAGAACATCCGATATATCTGCTGGTGACAAGTGTATGGTGAGCTATCAGGTTTTTTTATGATTTAACGCCATTTTGCAGCACAATATAGGCTATACATGGCGGCCAGTATTAATGGTGGAGGAATGAGCTATCAGACTTACGTTCCTAAGTAGTATCGAATGAAACTCTCTGGACTAGTCAATACGACTTATCACAAATTGAATCATTTTTAGTGACCAAAATTAAAAGTGATGTTTATAAATAATGCAGATATTGTCACATTTGTCAAATGGTAGGAAAAACCAATCAGAAGATACCTAAGGCTCATCAGCAACAATGGTAGACTGTGTCGGCCGTTGCCTAATTCCAAGTCAAGAAACCAATACTTCTTGACCATAATGTGTGCGTCCACAATATTTCCAGAAGCAATTCCTTTGATATATATTGAAACTAAAACAATAGTAAAAACTTTCATAAAGTTAGTTTGTTTACAAATGTGGCCATCCCAAATCTGCCCACTATGATCAGGTTTGGCATTTTATATCTGGAAGTTTCTAACCCGTTATGCATGAATTAGGCATCCAATGGTATGCCTGTCATCTTGAAGGCCAAGTCGTTACAGAAAGATTTCATCAAACTTTTAAAATTATGCTTTGGTCATATTGTTTTGAGATCGTAAGGATTGGGACGAATGTGTTAATTTACTGTTTTGTATATATAAAAACAGTTTTGACAAATAAATATGTGAAAGGAGTAGTCGATAAGGATAACCATTGTTAATCATGCAGTAGATTTAGTCCCAACTAGTAAGGATTTAAGCGAAGGAATGCAATCAGACTGCAGTTACTTTGGTGTAAGTAATTTTTGGAATTCAGAAGTTATGAATAATCCGGACCTGAAACTTTCACATATGCAGCAACAAGAAAAGAATGAACTAAAGCAGGTATTACATGAGTATACACAATTGTTTACAGATGTTCAAACACAAACAAATACAATCTTAGATGATTTTAAAATTGTAAATTACATGCTGTGGAACAGCGTTCTGAAACGGAATGTTTGAAAAGACAAATTCATTATTTGTGGGAGAATGACTTTATAGATCCGTACACTTGAATGTACTTCACATTGTATTTATATACCAATACCAGATAATGCTTTCGACTTGTGCACCGACTATAGAAAAGTGAACAGTGTGACTAAAACAGATTAATATCCATTGCGAGGAATCGATGACTGCATGGACACAATTGGAAATGCAAATTATGTCACTAAGTTTGACCTAATGAAGGATTGTGTCGAATTCCACTGACAGAAAGAGCAGAGTAATTCTAGGCACTAGTGACTCCAGTTGGACTTTATCAATATAAAGTGACGCCATTTTGCATAAAATAATCGACTTGCACTTTTCAACGTTTAACGAAAATGGTTACATTTGGTCTAGATAAGTGTGATGCTGCCAGCGATTATGGCATCATCTCCAAAAAGGAAAGATCCTTCGAGACAATTAGAATATTTTTATGCAGACTTGATTTGTCCAAATATGATATTTTCCGCGCTGGTGTTACATCGTGGAATACGGACAAGTTACACCTATTTATGCTAATGTCTTGGCCATCTCCGAATTTCCATGCCAACCATTAATAAACACTGATGCGATTTTTGTATATGACTTTATGCTATTGTAAAGTTTGCTCCAATGTTTCCATAAATGAGAAGAAGCCCCTGACCAATTGTTGAGCATGAAAATCAAATTTCGTTGGGCTTCAAAATGTTTGGAGTCTTTTAATAACTTAAGAACGCAACAGTTCTTTCAGCTGCAGATTTCATTCAGTAATTTAATATGCATGTGTTCATGAAAGTGATGCTGGGGCTGGTGCAGTATTGACACATAAAGACCGAAATATTGCAGTTCTACCAGTGTACTATGTTTCTAAAATATCAGAACCCAAAAAAAATATTCTACGATCGAGAATGAATGTTTGGCTTTTATATTGGCCTTGCAACAGTTAATTTTAGTGAATTCAGACAAGGGTATCTTGGATTTTAATATATTGTGATTCCTCAAAGACTGCTAGCACATCATCACACTTTAGGCTATTGTTTAATTTGATAAAACAGGCCACTAGAATTTAATTAGGACATTATTCATTAGGACTAATTATAAAACGTTTTGGATCATTTGGGATTTAATTCGCAATACTAAAAATTCTAATCAATAAAACCTTGTATTCTAGGGAAATAGATTATTTGTGGAATTGTATATTTTTAAAAACACGATGGTTTTCTTTCTTTTCTACTACTTCATTTACGACCATATACACATAATAATTCAAAAGTGTTACGTTTCTTATTGAACTAACGTTTTGATATCTGCTTGACAATCCGAATGTATTGTGCCTTTAGATACGTAAGGCTTTTGCAACTTTATATTTCTCTCCAGCAATCAAGCTACTTTACTCATTGTGGCTGTTTTGTTTTTGCCAGCGCGAACACGAATTATTCACAGATTTTGCGAATTCAACCTTTAGAAAGGTATCAGTGAGTTCAAATATATAGTCTCATTAATATATGTACTTTGAGATATTTTTATTTGCCAATTCCCATTCCTTATAAATTTACTTTTAATTTGAAAACTCTCCAACACTGAGTCGTCCCAAACTAGTTCTTATTTAATATACAACTAACATGTTATTTTACTTTACTTCATACCATATAATAATTTTTTTAGTGCATATCTACTTTACATGGTACACGATCAAGGTGGCGCTCCACTGTTTTGTATTTTGCAATGAGTTAGAGTGTCTTTTTAGAAAGAGAATTTCCATGGATTTCTTCGCATAGGTCTGTTTGACCAACGAGAATTGTGGTAATTACAGAGTGTTTGTGGTTAAATTATTGGACAAGTTTCACAAGTTTAATTACAATTAGCAAAAATGTAAGATTATGTTTATCAGACGAGGAATGATACTGATTATATTTATCATATTACATAATGGTGTAGTGAAATAACATTGAAATACATTCGGATGCCACGACATTATACATTTCCTTTGCATGAAGTTAGGACGTCATTTAGCATTATGAGCTATTATTCCGTATGTTACATATATAAATGTAAGATATTGAAACAATCTCAACATTCTTTTATTGTATTTTGTCATCTATGAATTGTTTTTTGATCATCTGTGACACATAGGCTTATCATTAAATCTGAACGAATAATATGTTTGAGACAATTGGCTGAAATAGTTTGAAAATTATCTAAGAAATTGAAAATGTTTCCCTTTTGCAGGATGCTTTTTAACAAGACACACAATTATAAAATGATGTTGTGTCAGATCCTTACTTCGGCATATATTGTTTCAATCTACACACTTGATGTTGTCGATGGTATGAGCTCTCTTGCACGACTCATCTCCGCATTATTCATTTCCTTATTATGCTAAAAAAAAGTACTACTCCTGAATAATGATGTAATAAAGCTGCATAGATCATTCAAGCAATGAATCTGACAGTTTAATCCGGAAAACAACTGTGGCTATGTTGCTAGGTAATAAATATTCCGGAACGTGTTCGTGTAAGTATTGATCTTCAGCATGTGGATTCTCATCTTAGAACTTAGAATACTACTTTCATCAAATACCAAATGGATTTGTTATAAATTTGTAATAAAATAACATTCTAAAGACAAATCATCTTGAATAAACATTGGTCGAAAATTAAAAACGTTAACTCGAGAGTTGATTTTTTAAATCAAAACTGTATATTACTTGTATCAAACTCTGTATAGTTCGCCTGGATGTTCGTTAATGGATTCAGACAGAACAGAAAGTCTACAATCTAGACAAAGGACAAACAAATTATTAACACTCTATAAAATTATAAAGGAGGCAAACTCCATGCTATCATATTGATTTGCTCCATCACTATGTGAACAAACAAAATTATACCTTTAGACCTCAAACAATACAGTCACTTGCACTATCAGACTGAATATAAAATCCTGCAAAATGCTTGGTTTTAGTCATCATGCCTTCGATAGTGTCCATACTAAACAGAGACCTAGTATTACCTCATTATAAACTGATGTAAACCGCGTTCGGGTTGCTGACTTAACTTGTTATGTTCTTGTATCAGGATAGAAACTACCTCAAATTTCTTCATGTTCCATTCCAAGTATATCCAGCAACAAAATAAGTTGACAAGAAAATTACTCCCAGTGCCAAACGTTTGTGTTAGCTTGGGAAAAAGGGCAATGCAAATTAAAATCTAGACTTCTACAAGATTTATGCAAATATAAAACTGATAACTTATTCAAATTGTTAAACTCTCTCTCTCTCTCTCTCTCTCTCTCTCTCTCTCTCTCTCTCTCTCTCTCTCTCTCTCTCTCTCTCTCTCTCTCTCGTCATGTTTTTGGGTTACCTGTTTTTGCTATACAATTGCCACGCTATGTATATATATATATATATATATATATATATATATATATATATATATATATATATATATATATATATATATATATATATAATGTAATATAATGTAATGAGAGGGCCAATTAAGTTATTAGAACTTGTAACCAATCATATAACATCATACTGTTTCAGTAAAATATCTAAGATAAAAAAAATGTTTTAAAAAAACATGACATGGGTCTGTTTATGTGAATAACATATTAATTATGTCAAAAAACGCCTTTCTTGTTTACCATCAAGACGGTGGAACCTCGCTTCGTAAAGTAACATTTTAACTCTACGGGTCCAGTGCTCAGTTTTCTTTTCTTTTGTATTGTTATTGTAAAATGATGAGTCCAATAATATTTTAATTATCACAGAAGATCACAAATTTCATGAGAACGGTTGATTTCAAGCAACCGATATCAAAGGGAACATAATGAACAATTCAGAGCGAATTATCTGCCTGTAAAACAGATACAGGATCTTTCTGTGAGGTCATAATACAATGTATTAGTGAAAATAAATTAGATCCCTTAAAACTGCTTAGAATGTGATGGGAATGATTTTGCAAAACTGTGTTTTGTTTGTGTCGGTTACATACTAATGTAATAATGTATTTCATTAAATTTGAGATACGCAAAAGCAATGTTTGCGTCAGCAGTGATCATCAATGTTTTTTCAAATATGTATTCACTGACCCACATGTACAAAGACTTATAGACTTAACAAGTTATTTATCATCGATTTGTTATTTCCATTTATAAATTAAATCATTCAGATGGTAATATTCAATAAACCAAAAACACAGTGAAAAAAGGTGCACTGTACACCGAGCAAATAACGGTTCTGTGTTTAAATGACACTGCTTTTGACTTGTTTGTATTGTAGGATTAAGCAAGACTCTTTGGACACTGTTCTAAATGATATACACAGTTTAGAACAAAGTAAGGATGGTATTACTCTTTTGGATCAGTATTATAGAACTTCTTTTAAAAATCGTCAGTCAGTGTGATGCACCATACAACCCGTTTGATAGGTATGCATTTATTGTTGGCACCTATTTTATGCATATGCGTCTTGATTTGATTTCTCGTGTTTCTTTCTCAGTGTCAACCAGTTACCATTGTTGTGTTTAATGAATTTGATTTTGAATAAAGGGATCGGAATAAATGGTATGCTTGCTGAGGAACTTACTGCAGCAGGTTCTCTGGTTTGTTACACAACGAGTGCTTCAGTCATGGAATTGGGACTACTGTATCATTTCTAAACGAGGTGAAACAATTTTCTAATGGAGACGCTAAAGTAAAATCTGTCATTTAGAAGTCTGTATTAATTATAATCTTTCAGCAGATTTTGTTGTGTGCTTATTTCATCTCTTCGGAAGGAAAGTTTAGAAGGTAATGTTAAAGTCTAGAAACCTACTACCTCCTTTGTGCTGCCAGTGTGCATCAGAAGGGTTCGTACAATCAGATGAACATATTGATAAAATATGAATTTAGACAAGATGCATAACATATTTTCATAAAAATGGTAACCCAATGCATTTTGGTTTTCTGAGTCACTTTTAATTAAAAAAAATAGTGGTAAAGCAAAACGATGAAAAACCGTTTTCTACTTTGTGATATTGCAATTTATGGAAAATGTGATTTCAGTTTTACATGATATAACGTTTTATGAAGAAAAATAATAACTTGAATTGATGATTAAACAAACGTAAAATACATTGATTCTTATTACTAATTTACTTTATAAATTGCAAAGATAGATTATGATTTTGTATTATGTTGCATTCTAAGCTGCGCCGTTTATTCTAGCTTATTCTATTGCTTTATTCTCATTATGGTTTGCTGTATGGTTCTCTACTAATATGAAGTATTCTTTGAAGCATCGGCAAGATTTTTAAGAAGTAGTCTTATTGTTTTCTACATTTGTAAATCAATGTTATTTACATATTAATCTAATTATTGCTATGATTACTTAAAACCTATAAAGTAAGCATTCACATGAGGGGACATAAGTACTTTCATCTGAAGGGAAAAAAAACAGCGTGATTGGAAAAAGCAATGATAATTTGCCAAATTAAAATCGGAACCACACAGCAAGATTCAAGGAATCAATAATAATTCCTATTTAAAAAAAATACGTTAGAAATAATTAGTAGCACAGTAACACTCACCTGAAGAGCAAAAAGTTATAAAATATTTTATTACTTGCAAACGTTTTGATTTTTAAATTGCAGCAATATTTTTGTTTAAACATTTATTTTCACAATACTTTCATGTCTCTGAAATGTACCAAATATTAGACAAAAACACTGCTTGTGTTTGAATGTCATTGTGAAAATGGTTGGTTTAATTTTTTCCTTCCTGATCGATACGATTTTCCTATTTTAAGTTTGTAAAATGAACACAAATATTCCGACAGACCAGTCAACGTACATGTTCTACAAACCTAAAAGGAAACGTTATATGTAACCTTAGAGATGAAACTATAACATGTAACAGATTTAATGCCTCATTTTGTCTTCTTGAGATAACTTCATTTAAAAATAAAAACTACTTATCGACTTTAGGAAAAAAACAATTGGAGACTGACTCTCTGAATTCATATGGCATTTTTGTTTGATTGTATTCTTTTTGTTTTGTTTATGAAGACCAGATTATTAATCATAACAAAATAACTATCCCTTTTCATAATACTAAGAGTAGTAACTTCACAATATATGGGGAATAAACGGATATATATATATATATATATATATATATATATATATATATATATATATATATATATATATATATATATATATATATATATATATATATATATGCATTGTACACCTGTAATGCTATACTCAAAACAATTTTTCAATAAAAATACAATATTCGAAACCGCTCTGATGGCCTAGTGGTTAGAGCTTCCGTTCGGATGAGTGAGGTCGTGATTTCGATCCCTGGTCGAGTCATACCAAAGACTTACAAAAATGTACTAACAGCTGCCTCTCTTGGCGCTCAGCATTAAGAGGTTAGTATTAGGACTGGACGGCCTTGTATCAGGATAATGTGACTGGGTGAGAAATCATGTTACATGTCTGCGGCATGATCCCCCAGTGCTAGACATCACTATAAACTGTCACACTCCAGGCATCGTAGCGAGTTGACTGAAACATTGTTAAATCTACGTTAAAGATCCATATCACACACACACACACACACACACACACACACATTCAAAACTATTTCATATTTTTATCACGCACTCTAGTTTAATACACATATGTTTATGCAGTCAAACGATTCTTCGATTTCTTAATAAAGCAAATATGAGCAAGATATTTTCATTCTAATTATTATTTCGGAAAATCCACTGAGAATGTTACTTTACAAATCGTAAGAGAGTCGTGGAATATTGTAATTCGTTAATGTGTAAATGAATAAGTCACATTCTGCAGTTTTCACAGAAGAAAATGTTTATTTTGGGAATTATTCCGATATTCGTGGTGAACTTGGTTATCTGTAAAGAAAACTTTGGAATTAATCTGATATTCGTGGTTAACATGGTTATCTGTAAAGAAGACTTTGGAATTAATCCGCTCTTCGTTGTTAACTTGGTTATCTGTAATGAAGACTTTGGAATTAATCCTCTATTCGTTGTTAACTTGGTTATATGTAATGAAGATTTTGGAATTAATCCTCTATTCGTGGCTAACTTGGTTATCTATAAAGAAGATTTTGGAATTAATCCGCTATTCGTTGTTAACTTGGTTATCTGTAAAGAAGAATTTGGAATTAATCAGCTATTTGTTATTTACTTGGTTATCTGTACAGAAGACTTTGGAATTAATCCGCTCTTCGTGGTTAACTTGGTTAACTGTAAAAAGACTTTAAAATTAACCCGATATTCGTTGTTAACTTGGTTAACTGTAAAGAAGACTTTGGAATTAATCCGATATTCGCTGTTAACTTGGCTATCTGTAAAGAATACTTTTGAATTAATCCGATATTCGTGGCTAACTTGGTTATCTATAAAGAAGATTTTGGAATTAATCCGCTATTCGTTGTTAACTTGGTTATCTGTAAAGAAGACTTTGGAATTAGGAATTAGTCCGATATTCGCTGTTAAACTTTGCTATCTGTAAAAAAGACTTTCGAATATAATCCGATATTCGTGGTTAACTTGGTTACCTGTAATGAATACTTTAGAATTAATCCGATATTCGTGGTTAACTTGGTTACCTGTAATGAATATTTTAGAATTAATCCGATATTCGTGGTTAACTTGGTTATCTGTAAAGAAGACTTTGGAATTAGGAATTAGTCCGATATTCGCTGTTAAACTTGGCTATCTGTAAAAAAGACTTTCGAATATAATCCGATATTCGTGGTTAACTTGGTTATCTGTAAAGAATATTTTAGAATTAATCCGATATTCGTGGTTAACTTGGTTATCTGTAATGAATATTTTGGTGAGTAAGGAAACATAAAAAACGTTATTTACTTACAAATAAGCGCGGTGATGTGAAAGATACGTCTTTTTAACTATAAGGTAAATTATGTGAGAATAAAAACATTAAAAAACATCATCATCCATTTTAGTTCTTACATTAAATTATATGTATTTTTCGTTATTACTTTAAGCTACAAGTATTTTAGTTCTTACATTAAATTATATGTATTTTTCGTTATTACTTTAAGCTACAAGTATTTTAGTTATTACATTAAATTATATGTATTTTTCGTTATTACTTTAAACTACAAGTATTTTAGTTATTACATTAAATTATATGTATTTTTCGTTATTACTTTAAACTACAAGTATTTTAGTTATTACATTAAATTAAATGTATTTTTCGTTATTACTTTAAACTACAAGTATTTTAGCTATTACATTAAATTATATGTATTTTTCGTTATTACTTTAAACTACAAGTATTTTAGTTCTTACATTAAATTATATGTATTTTTCGTTATTACATTAAATACAAGTATTTTAGTTATTACATTAAATACAAGTACTTTTACTTCTTATATAAAGTATAAGTATTTTCAGTTGTTAGATTAAACACACTAGCACGTGAATTGAAAATAAGTTTACGTACAGAAGTATTCTAATATTATTTCATACCAGCCGAATATTCTTTTTCTCGTAAAAAAAAAACTATCTTCAAGTTATTTATGAGATTTCCTGCATTCCTGCATTCTATTCTATTCTATTCTATTCTATTCTATTCTATTCTATTCTATTCTATTCTATTCTACTCTACTCTACTCTACTCTACTCTACTCTACTCTACTCTACTCTACTCTACTCTACTCCACTCCACTCCACTCCACTCCACTCCACTCCACTCCACTCCACTATACTATACTATACTATACTATACTATACTATACTATACTATACTATACTATACTATATATATATATATATATATATATATATATATATATATATATATATATATATATATATATATATATATATATATATATATATATATATATAAGATTTATATAGTATCGTTTAAGAAAAATTCAACATGGAAAATACAGAACAGTACCTATAAGTTACATACATTATATAGGTAGAGAATAAGCACCATTTAGTTAGTATCAAACAGTGTTCAAGTAAATCTTTAGAACCTTCCGAACTCCTTCAGTAGGATTATCGCGTCTATGATTTACATTTTGGAGTATATGTTTGACAAAAGACCCATTAGTCGTGTTTTTGAGCAGTTTTTACAATTTATTTTCTTCCTTGATGTGTCTGTGAATGTAAAGGTATACGGAGCAAATATCCTTCTTTCCCTCAAAATTGTATGTTGTCTGAGTTATATATTAGTGGATAATATACTAAACAAATCAATTCAAATTATGAAATCGAATTTTTGTTAATGGTTCATTGATGCAAATGCATATTTTAGGCATTACTTAAAGACAGATTGTTTGACTTTCTGATAGGTCAACTCTTGAAAGAAGATGGATGATATTATTTAGCCATATATCTTTGCTTTCTCGACAGGAAACAATCTTTAATTGCAGTAATTCATTTGAACGATTCTAACCCTCTTTTAAGGAGTTCAGAATAACACATATCATATGGAGTGGAACTGATGACTGTATAGCATATGGAGTGGAGCTGATGATTGTATTCGTAATTTTATAAATCAATTTGATATGACGCATATCACTCTACAAAAATTTCTAAGAAAATAGCAACAGTAATACAACTGCAAATTATAGTATTAGCATCAAAGCGCTTTCAAAACAGTCTCCACACGTATTATAAATTCTATAAATGGATAATTATTGACTAAATAATTTCTATGTATTAAAATGAACTGAAAATATGCAGGCTTTCAAACACCCACATTGATTGTTGACTGCATTATATTAAAGGTAGGTCAAATATACAATAATGTCCTTTTAACATTTTCTAGAGAACTAACAGCCATATCAAGAAGGAAACAAAATACTACATGCATCTGTATAATTCAATAATAATAATAATAATAATAATAATAATAATAATGAACCTCAATGATGGTACATATAATTTTGTTTTAATTTTGCAATGGCTATGAGTATATATATATATATATATATATATATATATATATATATATATATATATATATATATATATATATATATGTACACACACGCAAAAGTGATCATATAAATATTAACCTCTCTCTCTCTCTCTCTCTCTATCTCTCTCTCTCTCTCTCTCTCTCTCTCTCTCTCTCTCTCTCTCTCTATATATATATATATATATATATATATATATATATATATATATATATGAACACTTTCTTAACTATAATAACACGGCAGTATATTTTTCAACACAAATATATAGACACGCCAGTAACTATAATTGAAGAATGTTTAAAACATGGTTTAGTGTCAAGTAAATGCGTCTCTATTTCAAAACTCCTCATTGTCGTGCACGCTTAGTGAATGAATAAACATTTTGCCAATAATTCTAAACAATTTAATTTTGAAAATGGTCATTCCAAATATATCTAATTTAATAACTCTATGTAACACAAAGGTGGTTACGAGTTGTCTTCAGTGGACTTCGCTGATTCCTCTCTCGTTTAATGTTTGAGCGTCCCATTATGGCAAAGATTTAACGTTTGGCAAGCAATACGATTGTGAAACACTAATAATTAAACCCGAGTGAATCTATGTTATACTAAATGTACCATATACCACTGATACATAGCTTCTTCTCACGCCCCTTCGCCAATCTCTCTTTTTCGGTTTTGTATTAATTAATTCCTGATTTTAATTTTACAAGCTCTTAAAACTTTATTCTAGTCAATTTATCTCTCTCTCTCTCTCTCTCTCTCTCTCTCTCTCTCTCTCTCTCTCTCTCTCTCTCTCTCTCTCTCTCTCTCTCTCTCTCTCTCTCTCTCTCTTTTGTTTTGTATTTAATCAACACAATTTACGTTAGCTTAACTAACATAAGCAACAACAATATGCAACAAAATTTATTTAAACTAACAACAACAGGAATAACCGCATTAACCATATGCATCCATCTTCAGATTTGTGGATGAGGTGAAGACGGGTTACGGGTTAAGAGTTGTTTTTTTTTTTATAAAAAAAATAGTTTTTCTTAATTTCATATTATTTTATTAAATATTTGGTTTTAATTTTTATATTAGTTTTATTACATGTGTGTGGCCGTTCATAGGTTTAAGAAAAGTTTTTAATAAAGTTTAATTCATTGGTAAGCTTCAAAATCTCCTGACTTGTATTTATTTTCATAGATCCCTCCAGTGAAGATATCAAACATTTATATCGGCGCCATTGGTATAATGCTAAACCATGATAAGTTTTAACACAACTGGTATTGAATGATATAAATTAATATAAATTATAAATTCTTTAATGTTATGCTGAAAATATATTTTAATAGTTATCCAAATCTGCACCATATCTTTGGGAAGGGCAAAATGCTACATATGAACAAGATGTATACGTTTAATCTTTAGTGACAACTTATGTGTTCCGCTAACGCAGAAGAGATGGAAACTTTAATACATTGTTTATCCACTTGCAGCTGAAGATTGATTTTGCGTTTATCTATCTATCTATCTATCTATCTATCTATCTATCTATCTATCTATCTATCTATCTATCTATCTATCTATCTTTCTGACTGTCTGTCTGTCTGTCTCTCTCTCTCTCCCTCTCTCTCTCTCTCTCTCTCTCTCTCTCTCTCTCTCTCTCTCTCTCTCTCTCTCTATATATATATATATATATATATACCTAATATTAGTTTTTTACCATATTTGCACAACACCTTACCTTCGATCGCGAACAACTTGACTCAAACCTTGAACGACTTTTGTTTAGAACAAACGAAACATGTTGATGTATTGCTATAACGAAGAACATAGATCTATACACATCTATAGACAGGTGATACACCAGAATGATCACGTAAACGATGTAATATGATATAGCTAATCTATAGCAAAGACCTATCCAGTCAACTATCATCCACGTTTAACTATTATGTTCTTCGTTCATATAAGTAAAGTAGTTCCTACATATTCGTGCGCGCCGGAACACCCACTTATTCATACACGATGAAATACAGAACCAAGATATTTCTGATAAACGCATTTAAACCATAAATAAACATAGGTTAGACACCTTTATTGTTTCTTTTATGCAACCATCTTATCATGATGGGGTAGCATAGTTCAATTTTCCTATGATCCTGTGTTTGTCCGGAAGAACGACTCGGTTAAGATTGCATGTTTGATCCGCAAATGATAGTACGTAGGATTGACATGTAATCAAACCCGTTAGAGGTCCGACCTATTGTCATGGAGTAAGGAACAACTTTGATCCATAGGCAATAAATTTTAATGTCCCTGTGCAGCTGACGTACAAGAAGTTATGCGGTCCTTCAGAAAGCAAAATAAACTCTGATTGGACGATGTAGTAATTGGATGCTATCAATTACCATTCGGAGTTCTTACTTCATTTGAAGGATTCATTACAAAGCATAACATATCTGCATGACACAAACATTGACAAAATAGCTGACTCATGCCCTACAACCTCTGAATAATACAGTTTCACCAAGCAATTATCGATAATTACGATATAAATGCCGATATAAACATCTGATAACTTTATGAGATGGAACTTTGAAATTGATTCAACGTTAAGAGTATTTTAACCTTTCCGGTGAATCGAGTTTTCTACTTTTTGGTCGGTTTTGTAAAAAGTACTGAAAAGGTGTACATTTAAGTTCATTCGCACAAGGTGCAGATCTCAGTGAAATTCACCATACATGAATATTTAATTTTGATCTCGAAAACAAATAAGATAAATAAATTTAGTTAATGTAATATGATCTGCATCTGTCATGACCAATTTCAGACCACCATGATTTCTCAAGTCACCATTATGAGAATAGTTTTCTAATTAATATGTCCATCAAACTCAGAATTTACACCAAACAACGCCTAGAACGAAATATCGAAAGTTACTCGGAATTTACACCAAACAACGCCTAGAATGAAATATCGAAAGTTACTCGGAATTTACACCAAACAACGCCTAGAATGAAATATCCAAAGTTACTCGGAATTTACATCAAACTAAGCCTAGAATGAAATATCGAAACTTACTTGGAATTTACACCAAACAACGCCTAGAATGAATTATCGAAAGTTACTCGGAATTTACACCAAACAACGCCTAGAAAGAAATATCGAAAGTTACTCGGAATTTACACCAAACAACGCCTAGAACGAAATATCGAAAGTTACTCGGAATTTACACCAAACAACGCCTAGAACGAAATATCCAAAGTTACTCGGAATTTACACCAAACAACGCCTAGAACGAAATATCGAAAGTTACTCGGAATTTACACCAAACAACGCCTAGAACGAAATATCGAAAGTTACTCGGAATTTACACCAAACAACGCCTAGAACGAAATATCCAAAGTTACTCGGAATTTACACCAAACAACGCCTAGAACGAAATATCGAAAGTTACTCGGAATTTACACCAAACAACGCCTAGAATGAAACATCGAAAGTTACTCGGAATTTACACCAAGCAACGCCTAGAATGAAATATCGAAAGTTACTCGGAATTTACACCAAACAACGCCTAGAACGAAATATCGAAAGTTACTCGGAATTTACACCAAACAACGCCTAGAACGAAATATCGAAAGTTACTCGGAATTTACACCAAACAACGCCTAGAATGAAACATCGAAAGTTACTCGGAATTTACACCAAACAACGCCTAGAATGAAATATCGAAAGTTACTCGGAATTTACACCAAACAACGCCTAGAACGAAATATCGAAAGTTACTCGGAATTTACACCAAACAACGCCTAGAATGAAATATCGAAAGTTACTGTTGCATGAAAGGGTATGTGTTGTTCATCTACATCAGGATAAAATGCATGCACTCTAACGAGAAGTTACACACCCAAACACAAACTAACATCTGCCCATACACACAAAAAGAATTATTTCTTAAAAGACAACCACATGGTATGTCAAATGTGCATCAACAGCCAAAGCGACAATAGTAACAAGGAAACGAAGAGGCCGAAACAGTCATAACTTAACAACAACAAAATATGAAAAAAGAAGATGAAAAGAGAAGCATTATTATCAACAAAAAAAAGACAACAAAAGTAATAAGTATTATAATAATTATAACGACGACAATATTCTAGCAGCATAATATGACATCCCCATATTAACCGTTCAACTGCAAAACTATTGTTATGGACATATGAATGACATCATCGTCATTATTTTCTTTTATGTATAAATGAATGACATCATCATTATTTTTTATATGTACAATGACTCACATTGTCATTTTTTATTAAATGTACAACGAACATAGTGTCTAGAATATTATATTATATGTATATATGAATGACCTCATCGTCATTATTGTATTATGTGCAAATGAACACAGTCATCATTATTGCATTATATATCAAAATGAAAAAATTATCGTCATTTTTAATGATATGCATAAATGAATCATGTCAGCGTCATGAGTTTATTATATGCACAAATGAATCATATTGTATCATATACTTTCATATATTTCCATATGTCAGAATTCATATGTTTACTGGATTTATTGTTTCAGAATTTTTTTATAATAGAACGCGGAATTTTGTTTGAATATTAATGTAGCCATGACAGTACGGTGGTAAACGTAGTTCCAATATGTACTAAATGTAGCCATGACAGTACGGTGGTAAACAAGACCGCTTCGGTGACCAAGTGGTTAGAGCGTCAGCCGTGGAAGCGGGAGGTCGTGGGTTCAATCTTCGGCAGAGTCATACCAAATGCTTAAAACAATGGTACTAACAGCTGCGCTCAGCATTAAGAGGTTAGTGCTAGGACTGGTCGGCCTAGCGTCAGGATAATGTGACTGGGTGGGATATCATACTACATGGACATATGATTGATATGATGCCCCAGTGCTAGACATCACTATAAACTGCCTCACTGCAGACACCGTAGCGATATGAAAAGTTGTTAAGGCTACGTTCAAAATCATAAACAAACAAACAAACGTTGGTAAACGTAGTTCCAATATGTACTAAATGTAGTGTTACGTGCTTAGGCTCGAATAAACAGTAACATAGAAATAGTGAACTTAACAAGCTTGTAAAAACTTAATAAACATTTTATTGAGCACAAATATTTTACAGAAAAGAAAAATAAACTTACGGTTTTAAGAATCAATTCCAAATTAATCCAAAAATAATTCAAAATATTATCCACTAGAGAAATTGCAAAATTCCTGGTAATAAAATGTCCAAATAATTCCAAGTTCGAATCCCAGCGAAGTATCCAAGAGGGAAGACGATGTCACTTGAGGAAGTCAGTTCTTGCTAATAAAATTCTATCAGCACAATTGTTTTCCAGATAAATAACAAAATAATTCCTCTTGATCCAAACGAATTGACATAATTTCCAATACAAAGGTAACTCAAAACGACACAACTTAATATTCTAACAGCCCAATTTCTACTCAATAGCTCGCTCTCAAGACATAATTTATATATCTGCTTTTACGTAAACAAGAAAGTGGTCACGTGATCTTCTAGAATCTATCAAAACAAATTTACGTTCAAAAACTCACGTACCCACTGTATGACCCAACTAAAATAGAAAGATGCTTATACAAAGCTCCATAATGTCCTTGGAACCAACCAATCATTTTAAAAGCTTGTTTACAACTCTGAAGCCAGGTCAGAAATGAGGTCAACACCTGGTGTTTATTCTGTAAAGTACAGGTCCCCCCCCCCCATGAACAAATCTTAAACTTAAAATGCCAAATTTGAATCTAACAAACAAACAATCAAAATAAATATAAATGACTTATATCAAATATACGTAACAGTAGCCATAACAGTACGGCGGTAAACGTAGTTCCAATTTGTACCAAATGTAGCTATGACAGTACGGTGGTAAACGTAGTTCCAATATGTACTAAATGTAGCTATGACAGTACGATGGTAAACGTAGTTCCAATTTGTACCAAATGTAGCCATGACAGTACGGTGGTAAACGTAGTTCCAATATGTACTAAATGTATCTATGACAGTACGGTGGTAAACGTAGTTCCAATTTGTACCAAATGTAGCCATGACAGTACGGTAGTAAACGTAGTTCTAATATTGACCAAATGTAACCATGACAGTACAGCGGTAAACGTAGTTCCAATTTGTATCAATATAGCCATGACAGTACGGCGGTAAAAGTAGTTCCAATTGGTACCCAATGTAGCCATGATTGTACGGTGGTAAACGTATTTTCAATATGTACCCAATGTAGCTCTGACAGTACGGTGGTAAACGTAGTTCCAATTTCTACTAATGTAGCCCTGACAGTACAGCGGTAAACGTAGTTCCAATATGTACCAAATGTGGACATGACTGTCCGCAGGTAAAGGCATTTTCAGAGGAGACAATGGGTTTAATTTTGAAATAATTAACCTCATTTTTTGCCTTGAAGAGTAAGATATATTATTATACGATATATTATGAATACATTAAATTTGATTGTGCATTCTTCATTGAAAAACATTGGTCTTCAGGGATGTGTAGCAAAGGATGCATGCGAGGTTCTACGCGAAGTGAACGCGGGTACAATATTTTTCATTTCTCAATCAATAAGCTATTTATTATTTACTTACATATAAGCATATTTATTTTGTTATATTATATGAATATCAAAATTAAAGCAAATAAGTATGTCAAAGATTTATTGAATGACACATGTTTTTTTTTTTAATAATGTAACCTGAATGCGTGCAGTATTATACAATATTTTAATGCCGATCGGAACATCGCTCCGGCATTTCCATCCGGGTAAATAACTATAGATATAGTTGTAAGCATACCTATAAATTGTTGTATGTTTGGTGATTCGCCTTTGGTGGAGTGCATCACACCTGTTGCCATCATTTTATTATATGCACACATAAATGACATGATTCATATTATATTATGTGTGCATAAATAAATCACAACTGTTGTTGGTGTTGTTATTGTGGGGTTTCACGCCATTTTTCAGCACGCGATAGGCTGGCTATACAGGGCGGTCAGTATTAATGCTGGAGAAAGAGCCGGGGAAAATCCCCGGAAAGAACCACCGACACACGAGAAGGTACTGGCAAGGTTTCTCACATATCCAAAATAGGTCGAATCTGAGACTCGAACCCATCACATCATTGCCATTATTCGTCTATTTACAAAAGGTTATATAGTGTGGATATGTTACAACAGCCTATTCTGACTTTATCTCCTTCCATCGTTTATCTTGTTCCATGAGAACGAAATAGTTCAGAACATAGTTCTAACAGTTGACGTATTACATGCGGAGGTCCTTGCTCAATTAGACGGGAAAAAACCGAGGATGTTCAGATTACTTTACTGCTAAGGTCATGCACTCGTATATAGGATAGAATATCATGTAGCCAAACAAACACAACGAAATATTGATATTTGGAAAAATGACTCCATTACATCTATATCTATGGAACTTGGAAGAAATCATTCTGGGTGATATATATATATATATATATATATATATATATATATATATATATATATATATATATATATATATATTAATTAACAGTGTTGCTGAAATATCTGTACATTGTTGTAATAATGGAAGCTATGCGCCATCTGAAAGAAGGCATACAATATCTGCTTCCATGTGATCGAAACTAATCCAAAGCATATAAATATAAGGAGCAAAGCAAAAAGAATAAATTAATCTTGCCAGATTGAACAATGCCTGCTTCGGAAAGTGCAATAAATTAATTATAAAGAAAACAAAATACATGTATATTAAAAGAAAACAATTATAAGTCCAGAAACTGACAACAATTACGCATAGTCAACAGCTTTTTCAGAGGAACATATCTGAAGTAAGGCCTAGCTGTATCCTCGATAAATTAATATACACCCATCAATCAGACACCATATTAAAGAAAATTAATTATTTTTTTAAAACTATAAAACCTGCTATATACAAGATATGTTATAAAAAAATCACCCGTGATGAAATACTGGGAAATTATTTTCTTTACAAAGTGAAAAGTGCGAAACGGTGGAGCGGAGCAATATTAAAATTGTATAATAACGCTGGAGTGGAGCCATACTGACATTCTTTCATGTATTTGCAAAAACGTGTCTTAATATTGATGAAAACAAAATGATTTTCAGTATAGTTTCTGCTAAGAACAGAAATAGGGAAATAGTATTACCAAATTGTTTATGTAAAATTCGACATATATCGTGCTGAAAATAAACATTGTAAAAGAATCTCTTTCAAATATAATTTTTAAAAATAGAATTGAGAAAGAAGATGCAATTGGCCTGAACCAACCTGCGTTTTCTTGCGTCCATTTAGAAAATGTCGGTTGTATAATACGGTTAGACAGAATATGACGTTTAAGTAATGATTTTGAATGTTGTATGTGACAGTTAGACACAAAGGCACAGTATTATTTTGAATGTCTTGCAGTTAGACACGAACGGACACAGTGTGTATTGATCTTGAATGTCTTGCAGTTATTGAGTTCAAAGCACATCCTAATGTTTATTAAACGGTGTCACCTTAATTCCTTTACTTCCTTCAATATTTTACTACTGATTTCTACGTCAGACAATTGAGAAAAAAAATCTAAGATTGAAAGGAAGAATCAGTTATTATACATTGGAAAGGTATTTATTGATACTGTTTAAATGTCTATCTTTTTCTTAAAATTGTTGTCCAATATAAATTAACTAAAACTTCTAAAGTCTCTGCAGCTATTCATTTGAATTTTTTTTTAATATTCCATAATTTTATTAAATAATGTGCATGTACTCCTGATTAAAATGTCATCTTTTATAGTGAAAGTGAAAACATAATTTAATGAACTCAAATGATTACAGTGTGAAAAGATGTATTGGTACGTTCTTACTGTAATTCCATATGGTATTGATATTTCAGACACTTTTGTATAAAATAGTTTTATTATATATGCATATCCTAAATCATATATATATATATATATATATATATATATATATATATATATATATATATATATATATATATATATATATATATATATATATATATATATATATATATATATATATATATATCTGTGTGTGAATCGGATTAATGTTTTCATTTAACGTACTATCAAATGAGTATGTTTTGATCACAGAAACTGTATCGCCACAAGGTTATGGACAACAGCTACTTTACTCAGAAGGATATCTAGGCGTCTGTGGAAACACTTTACAGATTCTGTTTGGCCAAAAGTATCGAATTAAGATACTCTTTTCAAGATTTATATTTGAGTTTACTATGCACTATCCATGAAGAAAGATTTTTTTCTAATTTTTTAAACTCTGACCGTTTACAAACTTATATTCTCTTAATCAAAACTTAAAAAAGTTAACAGTCATCGATCAAAGTAGGCAAAATAAGAAGGAAGGGAGAATTTTCTTAACAATCCAAGAATACAATACATAGCATCAGGTCAGATGCAGTAGTAATAATAATAATCATGAGGAAACAAATGTTGAAGTGTAAAATAATCTGTCAGATAAACTCCAATTTATATCTGATTAGTAATTGCCTGCTTTAATTTAATTTTACCTTTAATTTAATATTACCTTTAATTTAATTTTACCTTTAATTTAACATTGAGTAATATTTCATACTAAAGACTTATTTTGAATTAATGTATTGTGGAGAAAATTATGTTGAATAATTTAAATGAATATTAGGAAGAGAACATTAAATCGATTAATTTGAATGAATATTGTGTCGATGGACATAAATACGTCATTGTTTCAAGCAGCTAGCTGATGTACTGAAAGGTTGTCATACGAAATAGTACATTCTCTTGACAGCTACGAATTACAGGTCAGTACCGCTTTCCAACAGCCTAGTTATTCTATTTGCAAATAATACAAACAGCCTAAAGACAAACCTGCTAAATAATCATCTAATAGTTACTTGGTGAAGTCTTTGCATGGTTATTTGATTTTAACTCTTTTAAAGTTCCGCAAATACATTCCATGAATTAAAATGTAACAAAACATATGATACGCAAGGGCCTTATTTCCAGGCAGTTTAGTACGTATTTCAAGAACAATATATCAGATTCTAATACACTTTGAGTAAATCTGAGGCAATAAAAATCATAGCAATAGTTAAGAAACTAAAATTATGACACTTTGTAAAATATACAATATATACTGACTGTAACATTACAGTTACAAAATGTCATCAACTGAAGGGCTGTATTTCTTGAATGCCCGCATTTAAAGGTACTTACTCACATAATGTCCCTGTTTGAAGGCCTTTTTGCAGAATGACAACAGATGAGGGGGGGGGGGAGGTAAAAATGCTGGCAGTTGAAAAACTTTAGTTCAGAACGTGTTTAATAATTTATTACAGACTTAGAGTCACATTGACATAAATTTTATCAGTAAAAGTAATGACATAAATTTAATCAGTAAAAGTATCATATAACAACACATTTTATGAACATGTGCATTCGTACAAATAACAGCCAATAACTTGTGCTCTTCTCCATTCAAGAATAAAGAGCAGTATTTCTTTCAAAACGTTTATAAAAACGAAAATATTACCTGTCATAATCTGTTGTGTATTTCTATAAACGTGTTTTCTGATGTTCACAGAATTTTTGCAATCAAATGTTTTGTTTCTATGATCTATTCTTGGAAAGGCTATTTAACTTACTAAGAAAGGAACAATGTAGGCTAATTGACTTACTAAGAAAGGAACAATGTAAGCTATTTGACTTACTAAGAAAGGAACAATGTAAGCTATTTTACTTACTAAGAAAGGAACAATGTAGGCTATTTGATTTACTAAGAAAGGAACAATGTAGGCTATTTGACTTACTATGAAAGGAACAATGTAAGCTATTTGACTTACTAAGAAAGGAACAATGTAGGCTATTTGACTCACTAAGAAAGGAACAATGTAGGCTATTTGACTTACTATGAAAGGAACAATGTAGGCTATTTGACTTACTATGAAAGGAAGTCTAAAAGAAATGTTTATAGGAGTTATTGGTAAACTCCAAACCTGATTTCAAATGCGTCATGTCAACAAAAGAAAACTTTCGTTGAACAATTTCAATTCTTGGGTAAAAATAGATTGATAAGTTGATATTTCTTATACATTTATAAAGTTTTTTAAAATTTCCTTTTAAAAACCGAAATTTTTTTTTTTTATTTTGGGACACGGTGAAAACGATGGACATAAAATAGAGGGTACTTGTCAGTCATTAACCGCAATCTTACAAATCAACTCTCACCTCTTTTTTGCAAAATTGGTATAGAAGGACCTCTTCTTTGTAAGATTGCTATAGAAACACCTCTAATTTACAAAGTTTCTATAGAAACACCTCTAGTTTATAAAATTGCTATAGAAACACCTCTTGTTTACAAAATTGCTATAGAAACACCTCTTGTTTACGAAATTGCTATAGAAACACCTCGTTTATAAAATTGCTATAGAAACACCTCTTGTTTACAAAATTGCTATAGAAACACCTCTTGTTTGCAAAATTGCTATAGAAACACCTCTTGTTGATAAAATTGCTATATAAACATCTTTTCTTTGTAAGATTGCTGTAGAAACACCTGTTATTTAGAAAATTGCGATAGAAACACCTATTCATATTTGCTTATAAAAGCCATTTTTTCAGAATACTTTTATAATCCATCGACATCACTCTCTCTTGGACTCTGTTGATTAGATTCATACAACATCAGCACAACAGATATATACCTTGAATGTTCTAAAACTATAGAACATGCATAAATATACGATGCAAATAATCTGGGGCCAAAACTTAGACCTGAAGCACCGTATTTGTTCTATGATATACAAAGTTCAGGAATTTAGTCACACCAGAGTATTATACTTTATATAAAGTGGTTTAAGGGACACATAACTGCATGAACATGTGATTTACTAACATTTTATTTTGAGATAGAATCTTTAAATCTAACGGAATTTGTATCTGTATAACGCTTGATGACAAAACCATGTTATTCTTCAATGTGGTAGTGTTAAAAAATGAAAAATAATTATCTCAGTTTTGTCAAGCACTTTGAATAGGAGTGGCAACCATGACACGAGTATATAATCTTAGATATCTATCAGCTGATTTAAGAACTGGAATGATAATTGCATTTTTAAAACATTAGGACAAGTGGATAAATTTATCAGCATGTTAAAATGGTTGCTAAGGTAATTAATCAGTACGGGTGTTTAAAAGAATAAGACAAACAATATTTAAAAAAACACGGGCTTTATTCACTCCAGACTTTAATTTGACATTTAATGTTTGTATTATTTATAGGGCCTTTAGAATGCACTCTACATATAATCTACACGATTGTAATTAAAGAAACTTTTACAGAAATTATTGAACAAGTTTCATTGCTGAAATCGTCTGTAGAAGTAGAAACCCCATCTGTAAGGTTTAAAGAACAGAATCTTCATGCACTGTACATTTGACATAGGATTTTTCTTTATACAAAATAAAATATTTAAGATGCATTGTTTGCATTTGCACTTTTTAAGTCTTTTTAGATGATGCGGTTTGGTGAATACTTTGAATACGTTAAATCATGTATAAATGTATTTAAAAGCTTGAAACTTCCTGAGTAGAAGGTATAGATCATAACATGTAATTTTAAAAACAATGGCATTTGTATTCTATATCGGCGTGACTTTGATTTGCACATATTTAAATATGCATATGAGTATTTTGTTAATTATAATGTTATAATAGACACACTAACTAAACGACAAATGAAGAAGAATTCCCTTTAGGTCAGAATGGTTTTAATACATTAAACTCTTTCTAGCAAAATCGAGTAACGATTTCAATGACATTTCTTTGCAGTTATTTACGTAACTAGAGCTCAGGATAAGTCAAAACCACTCCGTGTTCAAAATTTATTAACATTCAATCCAAATTGTACTTATCTCGGGCATAATGCCAGCTATGTTTTTGGTCCCTTCACCGTTGCACATTATCTTTGTTGAGTAAACATTACTATAGATACCTTACACTCTAAGACTAGTTAAACTGGGGTGTATGGAGTGTCCTGGGAGGGGGTAACACCTCAAGGTGGCTAACCAGTAGCTCTCAAACTTTCGGTCCCCGCTTGGCACTCAGCTCTCACATGTGGCTCCAAGAAGCTGTCATGCTGTCACATCCGGGAAAACGGCATTGACTGCCCGGCTAAACCAGGCTGTGGGTAGCCGACAGGACTTAAATTCTAAGTGAGTTAAGCTTTGTCTACCTAGCATGTGACGACTAAATTTGGCAGCCTGCAAAGAGGAACCACACTCCTAGCCAGCATATTGCGGTATTCGGGGTACCCTACTGCAAAATGCAAAATAAGTAAATGAGGATAGTACCTCTCAAGCTTTATGCATGGAATGTGTGTATCTTACTAGACAGAAACAACGTGGAAATACCCCAGAGGAGAGCCGCCTTAATAGAAAATGAACTCGCCAGATACAACGTGGACATTGCTGCCTTGAGCGAGCCTCAGCATGCAGGAGAAGGCGAACTCATGTAAGGGATTCTGGATACACTTTCGTTAAAAGCGGCCAAGGAAGTGAAGAGCGCCGTGATGCTGGTGTCGATATCTCAGTGAAGACAGCACTGGTAGGCCAATTGCCTGGACATCCTAAGGGAGTAAGCGACACTCATAAACTCATCCTCTTGTCTGGAAGAAACCACGTTACTATCGTCAGGTGCTATATTAAAACCATGACCATCTGCAGATGAAGTGAAGGTCACGTTCTATGAGGATTTTCACTTCATCATTTCTGATATTCACTCGTCATTCTTGGCGATTTCAATGCAAGAGTAGGATTTAATCACGTTGCCTGGGATGGAGTGCTAATAAAAGCACGGAATGGGTCACTGTAACAGCAACAGACTCCTTTTGTTCCAGACTTGCGCCGAGTATAAACTGCTCCCTACCCGCAACTGGATGTCATGGATGCACCAACGCTCTAAAAACACTGACATCTCATCAACTACGTTATTGTTAGAAAGAAGGACAGGTAGGATGTGCGTGTGACCAAGTCCTCGTGCGGCACTGACTGCTGAACAGACCAATGCCTCATCATAATCGTATGCAGCCCAAACGACGACCACAGGTAAAGACGGCTCCTAAACGACTGAACGTCACCAAGCAGAAATGCACCAGTACCAAACAGTCTCTCGTGGATGCCTTACGTCTGAAATACATCCCTATTGACAACCTAGAATGTGTAGACCGACTGAGCGGCAATCAGAGAGCTGGTCCATAGCACAGCTTGGAAAGTCTAGTACCCTCAACCAGAAAGCATTAAGACTGGTTTGATGATAACTGTACAACATCATACGCAGAACTGTACAGCAGACGCTGAGTCAGATACGAGACACATGACTGACCAACAAAGTTGATGAGATCCAGTGCTTCGCAGACCAGCATCACATGAAGAACTTCCACAATGCCCTGATAGAAGCGTAAGGACCTACATCCTCTGGATCATCATCCCTTCACAGCGCAGACGGGACACACTAATTACTCATAAAGAGAAGATTCTTCAACGATGGGCTGAACACTCTGACAGCGTCCTGCATCGCCCTTCATCCATCAATGATGAAACAATGAGTCATCTACCCCAATTAACCATCAACGAAGCTATGTATGACCCTCCAACCTAGCTGGAAACACGCAAAGCGATGCGCCGTGTCAATTCAAAGCACACGGACCAGACTCAATCTCAACTGAATACTACATGGAAAGGGGTACTGCCCTGATAGAAGGTGTCAGAGTCTCGCGGGTCATGAGCGCTATTTGTATAATAATAACACTCTAAACCACTCCCCTCTGATACTCGCTATCTAGGAGATGACCGCCCACGGTATAATTGCCCGGTTCGAGTATAGAATGCATAGGGTAAACTAAGCTAATATATTGAACAAAGAAACTACGAGCCCCCATAAGGATAAATAAACAATTTAATCAAAGACATACACAGTGCAATTTCCTTTCATTCGGAATACACGTGGTTTTAGAATTAACTTTCACCGAATTACAAATAGATTGAAAATAGAATTAAACAAATTTAACCGTTCTATTACTGATAGATAACTTCATCAGAGAATCGAGAGTTCAATCAAATTCATCCACGTTGTTCGATTTTTCATAACCTGTTATCGCCGAACTGCGTTCTCTGCTCACTCAAATGTTGACACAGAGGTTCCTGTCTCTCGAGATACTTTTCCCTCGTGGATGTTCCGCTCGAACTAAGACATGTCCCCTGTATCGAGGTATACACCTCGCAACTTCTACTTCACAATCCCTTTTCCCGTCTTGTACGTCCTCTATTTCCGTACTGCACGTCTCTCCAAATAATAAACTATTTTCCTCCTTCCTTCCAAAGGAAAAGTAAAACACCCAAAGTCTCTTGTTACACGGTAATAGCTGAAACTGTCCGTTTTGCTGGTTCGAACAATCAGATATTACTATCAGTGATAACAATTTTACGGCTAGTAATTAACTACACATGTATTCAGATCAATACAGCTAAACCGCCTGTTAATTCGGTTTGCCTTGACATAACACATTATACACTGTCGCTAAATTATCTACGACATCAAAATTCGGTGAATTCACATGTATTCTTGTAAATCATTAATTAAAGTAAGTCATCAAATCTTAAAACAAAATCAATATTCAATCAATATGATAAATTCAAGAATTAACGTAACACTTTCCTATCATAACTCCACATAGTGTTTTTATTTTACGACATCAATTAGCACTGCGTAATTCTTAACTACAAATTAAGGTAAGTATTCTAATTCATAATTCAAAAAAACATTACTAAATTAATGTAACAAATGAACTAATGATACAAATGTATCAACAAATCATGCGGATCTGTAACGAAGAAACATTATATTAATTACATCACAATAAGCGTGGATTTGAAACAAATACCTCGTGTTTTTGGTGCGCCTCTCAACCGTTGGTTTTTGGCGGTCTTTCTGGTCTATTATTTACGGAGGTACTTCTCTAAAATAATCTCCGGAGTCTTTATTCCAAAAATAATTCTACACTGTCCTCTCTTGCAGAGGAATTTTCAAGACTGAAGTAAATTTTAACTATTAAGATCTTATATTCTAAAGATTTCTCATGTAAAACACACCACCCCTTATTCAACAGTGACCAATCAGAACAAATATATTTTCTCGCGCTTTCCTTTAAAAGTCGCTTACATCAGCGTGTCAAGATGACACGCTTTGGTTTTAAGAAACAACACTTTCTGTTTCAAATCAAACATGACACGTTCGTGTCACGGCGGTCAGTACTGCTCTAAACAAACACAGTAAATTGTTGAACCGGCCACATTCTATTATACCAGTACCTCTCCTTGCAGAAGGCGTCTCATAAATCTAACAAATGGCTGCTGGCTAGAATTAATAGCTATTTAATAGATTCGACCGAAAATTTGGCACTTCACAGAAAGGCTCCACCGACTGTATTTTCTGATGTGACAGCAAGATACGATATCACAAGAATTAAAAGACACTTTCATAATCCACCTGTATAAGCGTAAAGGGAACCACATGGCCTGCGACAACCACCAGGGTACATCCTTACTCTCATTTGCGAGAAAGATACTCACCAGAATCCTACTGAACCGCCTCACTATGCATCTTGACAAGGGACTAATGCCTGAAAGCCAGAGTGAATTCCGAAAATAACGTGGGACCATTGACATGGTGTTTGCTGCGACGCAGCTGCAAGAGAAATGTCAAGAGCAAAACACCGACCTTTTATCCATCTACGTCGACTTGACAAAGGCCTTTGGTAGTGTCAGCAGAAAAGCCCTGTGGAAGGTAATAGCCAGGTACGGTTGCACAAGAAAAATTATATCCATAGTGCAGCATTTCCGCGATGGCATGCAGGTACGTGTCCAGGACAATGGAGAGACATCTGAGTCATCCCCAGTACCAATGGTGTTAAGCAGGGTTGTGTTCTGGCACCGACACTGTTCAGTCTTTTCCCGCATAGCTGACTACTGCTTTCAAAGACGGAGAGGTTGGAGTCGGCATCAGGTACCGTCCAGATGGAAAACTATTCAATCCCAGGAGGCTTCAAGCGAAAACCAAAGTCATAACAGACGCCAGCAGGGATCTCTTATTTGCTGATGCGCTTCAATGCTACCTCAGAAGCCAACCTGCAATGCAGCGTTGACAAGTTCTCCAGCTCATGCACAAGCTTTGGTCGCACCATCGGTACCAAAAGACTGAAGTCCTACATCAGCCGGCCCCTGGAAAGCCTTATGTTGTGCCCAACATCACCGTTAACGGCCAAAAAACAATGTAGTGAACCGCATAACCTAAATTGGCAGCACACTGTCACGGTGCGTTCCTATTGACGACGAGGTGAAAATTCGCATTGCCAGAGCCAGTGCAACTTGTATGCCAACGTTTGGAATAGAATAGGGATCAGTATCCAGACCAAACAAAACGTTAACAGTTTTGCTCCCCACACTATTTTACACATGCGAAACGTGGACAGTGTACCAACGCAGTACAACTTTCATACCATAAGTCTCAGGAAAATCTTCAATATCAAGTGGCAGGACAAGGTTCCAGACACTGATGTACTCTCCCAAGCAGGTCCTAAGAGCATCCACACCATCCTGATGCAGTGACAGCTAAGCTGGGTGGGACATGTTGTACGCATACAAGACCACCGGCTGCCTAAAAGACTCTTCTGTGGCGAGTTACATCATGGACAGCGATCTCACAGAGGTCAGAAGAAACACTTCAAAAACAATCTGAAAGTTGCATTGAAAGCATTCAACATAAACCCTGATCCGTGGGAACAAACAGCAAGTGATCGAGTCACTTGGCCTTCCAATGTGCACAAGGGCTTTAAATTGTGCAAATCTAATAGGACAGCAGCTGAATAGCTGAAGAGGCAAGACAGAAAAGTACGAGCCTTCAACCCTCCTGGAGATGCCCCACTCATCTCGTGTCCCGTATGCAAACGATCATTCCGTGTTCAAGGGTTGGACACAGAACAGAACCAGCCCCTCCAGCCCTCGGATGACTAGAGCGCGGTCCTCGTTTAATCGACGGACGAACAACACACACACACACACACACACACACACACACACATATATATATATATATATATATATATATATATATATATATATATATATATTAAACCATAGGGTTCCATAAACTGTAATAAATGAATGCGTATAACCTCTGTGCTTCATGCTGTATTTTAGTTTTTACATTTCAGGTTCATCAACTTGTACCGTCTGTACTTACTTGTAAGTCGAATGCATATCTGTCGTTGTATAATGCGCCAGCAGATCTGATTCGGTTCAGGTTGTTGGGAGTAATAAGAAAAACAAACAACATATTGTGCATGCAAGACTCCATTTACAATACCGTTAATCAGCGCCGGATTAAGCACCGTGGAGGCCCATAGGCAGTCAAACTTTTGGGGCCCCAGACCCACGGTCACGGTCTCATGGGGGCCCCTGATGGGGCCCATAAAAGTCGCGGGGCCCATAGGCAGTTGCCTACTCTGCCTAATGGGTAATCCGGGACTGCCGTTAATGTATTCAAACACTGAACTGCCTCCATATAGCCTGGTTTGCATACAGACTATACTATGACAGATCAGGATCTTTATCTTTTGCAGTTTGTCTTGACTTATAAGTGAGTACATACGGGGTGTTGTTTAACATGTACGAATATGTCAATCGCTTTCAGATTATGTGACCATGGGTTCCTTTTCTTTCTAAGTTTTATATGGATTCAGGGACTATGGTCACAGATAATGTTTGCAAGAAGAGATTAGATTGTCAGCTTACTGAAACATCTTCAAAATGAGAATGGGAAAAAAAACATGTCATCACTCCTTAGAACAGACAATGGAACTTCTTAAAAACTCGCGTGTCAACGTAAATTGGAGAATTGCGCAGTAATTCTTCACAACGTTTTACCTATTTATGGCCTCAACTACTAAATAATTTCAACGCACTAAGTTCCTGCTTGAACAATACAATTGCATTTTGAGCTTAAGTTATATGAAATTCATATTCTGAACAAATGTTATTTGATTCGCGGAATAAATGCAAAAACATTTTAATTAACTTGATGACTTCAGCTGTGTAGGCCAGTCAATCCTGGTAGGTGGTTATTTTTTTTTTGCCGTGCCTAAATTTCGCTATTCCTTGTATAAATTGCCGTAGTGTTTTAACTTTGTGTTGCACTTACTTAAATATTTACTCTGAGATTAAATAATTTATAAAGGGCGTATAATGGTAGCGATGCCAAAAACCAGAATAAGATAAGGACGCGAACCATAGCGTGGGTATTAAAATAATACCTATGTCTTTAGAAGCTATATAGAAGATACTTACGTTTTAGGGTAGATATACCGAAATATATTTAACTACTGAAGCTGGCACACTGTAGCCATAAGTGCCAATTAAAAATGTTTCCACTTCAAGAGTGAAATATTTCAGTACACCCATTTCAGAAACCTATAATTTAATTTAATTATTAATTTTTAAAATGCATAGTCGTCGATTTTTGTTGGTTTGCTCCATTATGTATCAGTACGATTAACAGCTGCATTATTACATGGAGTAAAGAAGTTCCTAAATTTTACAATTATTTTGGGACAGCGATATTTTACAAATTTTGTTTGGGCCTATCATACTTCATATTATGTATCTTATATTTAGAAAAAGACAAAATTCGTAAGGAAATGAAGACATTTTTAAAAACACATTTCATGTACAGATTAATATTGTTGATGGTGTGGTAACAATAAACTTAAAAGAAGGATTGATTCGGACAGACTTCATAGCGTAAAATCAAATTTATCGTAAGGATTATTGTAAGTGTTATCGGTCTTCATTGTGTTCATTTCTAGATGTAAACATATTTTTTGATGCCAGCTGAGTTTCGTTTGGCATAGACTATTAAGGAAATACAGTGCTGTATGGGTGACATATATCAACAGGCTATGTAAGTTAAGACACTGGCCATTATACTTGAAGTCTACTATTTCTTCTGAGAGTTCTAATGACTACTAGATAATCCACAGCAGACAAGCGTTCAGATTTGTACTTCCTGAGAGAGAGAGAGAGAGAGAGAGAGAGAGAGAGAGAGAGAGAGAGAGAGAGAGAGAGAGAGAGAGAGAGAGAGAGAGAGATTATTTTCTTATATCAGTTTTCAGGACAAAAGACGTAAACTGCTTCGATCCTTTCTTGGCTTGTACCAATGTGGTCAACGATACAAGCTGTATTATTAGTGATAAAAAAAATGAAGGTCGGTAACTTGAGAATAAGTTAGGATAGTGGGTTTGTTTCCTCCTGCTTACAATGCTTCGAATTTATTAGTTAATAAAACTACTTTTTCGTGCGAAAAATTAAAATATTTTCATCAACACATTTGTGCTCGGATTAATACAGTGGGCATTGTTGAGGTAGGGGCACTATAACCATAGAAACGTCGGATCTGACCGCCTATAGAGCATTGCTTCTTTAAGCTAAAAATTCGAATGACTTTGAGTTTACCTGTTAATAATTTGCTTTTTAATTAGTATATTTTTGCGGACTTAAATTTATTGGCCTCTGCAAACCTGTAGTCTTGACTGGCACAAGAAGCTGCACCCCATTTTTGATAATAACTCAATTTTGGTTTGCAATCAATTCTAACATTCCCGACTTCTCCACCGTTGCCACAAATGATAAGTTTGATGAGTTAAAATGAGTTACTAAATAATATTTGTATTATATTTAATCCAGTGTTTGTTGCAAGTATGAGATAGGTTTGGGTGACAATGAACATCGAATAGAAACATGTAAGTTCAATGAATGACAATCTGTACCGTTCAGGACGAACATGTTTAATTAAGCTAATATTCGAAACCTGCTTCTTGTTCTTACTTGTAACTATTTTTTTCTGAAGTTTTGATGGCACATCTTCATTGAATACATATATTTACGAGGTTGGAATATTTTAAAAATCTGTTTATCTTGTGAAAGACAGACATAAAGATAAACACAAGAATAAAAACGGAATTAGGCGCAATTATGTTTTTTTATATTAAAACCCACTTATAATGGCATATATATTTTCTAAGTGGGAACATTTCTAGCGGTGATATGGCCATAAAGGCTCTTTTTGTCCACTATCGTGATATACCTTTCTCGCAAAGATATATTTTAATATCTCCATATAATTTTAATTGTTATGAACGAACTCAACTTTCTGCAATTCAATAGATATAAACAGTTACATGATACTGAACAATACTCTTTCATACATTGGTACGTTTTGAGAACTACTTTTAGTTCCCACTTTGCAAGCCCCCCCTCCCCATAATTTTGTGATCTCCAACCCATATGTACAACTCCCTCATTAAATTTGACCATTATTAGTTAAAATAATGTAACTGTTCAGTCGTTCTGCATTCCATCTCTCACCTCTTTTGCCAAAGAAAGCACATGGAACACTTTACAAGCCAGTCTTTAGAAATTATTGTATCTTGCTTCGACATTGTTTCTCCTGCTATTATTAAAGGTCAGGGTCATATGTCGAAAAAGGGATCACACTAAAAATGAAAACGGTTAAGCTTTTGAAAGATCGAAATGTGTAGAAAGTAGGAGCAAATAACTCTGTAACAACACGTGATATACGCAGCGTAATGTTAGAAGAAGAAGAAATAGAATAGCCTGGATTAAACAGCACCAACCAATATGCTCTATTCTCTATTTATGATTATGACAAGTTTCTTATTGTATTGGCATGACCCGCTCTATCCTATATAACGAATCGACTACTCTTGGCTAGCTAAGATCGGGCTATGTATTCTGTTACAGGTAAGAGCCTAATTAAAGAAAACTGAAATTTACCTAAGAGTCAGTGTTTTGTGGATGAAATCTGTTGATCTGATTACAGAAAGGAAGTAAATTGGAATTCTAAGGATTAAATTATCATGATTGCGTATTATTGATGTGTACATTTGATGTAATCGCTCACAAAGTTACCTTAAAAGTCATTCGGATTTTATTACCTGATGAGTGATTAGGTAAAATTAGGTAAAATTTACACATCGATAATTACCCAACCATGATCATTTAATTTTATTATGAAATGTATAATACAAGTATTTATCCGGGTTTATCTGAATATCTAACAGTAACTACAATAAATATACGACAAAAATCATACAAATATAATTACTTAATAAACGTATCTACTAATTGGAACAAACTAAAAGCTTAGACATAAAGATTTATGTATATGTGACAGCTAATATCTATGTATTTTACGTAAATTGTTATTGATTTATTTTACTTGCCAAAAAGAGTGATTCATCCCTTGCATAGTGATGCCATTATATATATATATATATATATATATATATATATATATATATATATATATATATATATATATATATATATATATATATATAAGATTCTTCATATTCTAGAAAAAAAATCAGACTTATTTTCAGCTGTATGTACATTTTATATTTTTTGCGAATCACTGATATTGAAGTATCAACCGGATTGGGACGGTGTGTAGCCCTTTTAAAATCACATTTTGTCTTCTACTGCTGCTGCTATTTTTTGAATGCAGGCACCATTTATCCTGTTCTGTAGACACACTCTAGCGAAATATAGAGAAATATATATTTTTCAAAATACAATAAATCGATTACGTGAAAATTTAATCAAACTAAATCTAATTAAAACTAATCAATTCAAATAATCCAAAATCGACTGGTTATTTCATGTACAATGTCAACCACAGCTCAGTGTGGAATTATGGAGAAAAGGTCACCGTGTTTTTTTCTTCTGTGTAACATCTGCCTCTTAAACTCTCGCGTTTATCCCGTTCACAACGGGATCGCCTCTGGAGGTGCCCGTCTGCGCAGTAATGAGCTTTTCTACCTCTCTGGCTGCAGATGGCAGCCTTGGTTGCCGTAATAGAAGCTCTTGTTTTCGTAGTGATTAACTCATAACGCTCTAATTGGGCACACTGTGGAAGATATTAAAAACGCAGTGTTATCTATTAGCGGGATTGTCGTGTCAGGGGGACGTGGCTTGATATACGAGAGGATTACTATATGATCTCTACACTTGCCTGTTATAAACACAGTTGGGAGACAATAATCCGATTATCCTATCAGCACGAAAGTGATGATTTGGTTATGTAATTGTCAGTAATATATCTGCTGTGATATTATACATTTACAATGACGAATAACGTGTGCCAAACATTTATCTTATTTTCTTATAACTGATGCGCCAAAATGAACTTTATCACTTCGGATGCGAACGTATGAATGCATTTTTCTAGTCAAACACTTTCGGTAATTTCAGTTTAAAGTGACATGATATAGTTTCCCGCTCCTGTCCAAGTGTACTGTCCGTAGCTTACTCTGTGTAAGCTGCGACAGTATTGCAGGCCTTGGTATACACTGCACTTGAATCAGCACAAGTTTCAACATATTAATTATCCCATAAAATGTTTATTTGTAAAATATGACGATTCCAACTCATCGTCTCAAAAACACTAGCCGTTGTAATTAATATGATACAGGCTGTAACTTCCATTAATTTGACATATATATATATATATATATATATATATATATATATATATATATATATATATATATATATATATATATATATATATATATATATTAATACCTAACGCAATAATAATACTAATAATGATTATGTAAGAAAAACATGAAACAAAGTCAGAAAAACATGAGGGAGGCAGTTCAGTGTTTGAATACTTTAACGGTATTGTAAATGGAGTCTTGCATGCACAAGCATTGTCCATTTAATGTGTGAAGACTGTTTTATTTTAAACGTTGAGATGTGAGATAATGTTTGACCGACGAGACTTTTGCGAATTTTATTATGTCTTTTTTATCTGCCACTCAAAACACCACGTGTGAATTACTTCTTCCATTCCCAAACGTATGATACCCATCCACCCACCATTGTTTAGAGCGCCGTCTACAACTCTTACAAATGTGTACTCTGTGTTTATACTAAATGTGAGTATCAAACCTTGCTCTGTTCCTCGTAATGTCACGCTGTTGTCATGAGTATTAATGAATTAGTTAAAGAGTTCGTCTAAAAACACCAACAGTTCTACCAGCCCTGGGACATCCATATTAAGTGGAAACAAGTTCGCATGTTAGCAGTTATTGTGCTATATTCATTTCCATCTTGGACCATGCGTCTGTCGTGCTGGAATTTCACATGAATAGATTAGGAATGAATTATCTCACCATCCATGATTTTGGAATATCAAAGTCAGAAACATGTTAGTCTATAAATTAGTGACTTCAACCATCAGGTGGAATTTTGTTACTGAAACAGCGGAGATGCGGGATAGTGACAGAAACAATGTGCCAGGCCGAAGAATCACAATTCACTTGTCAGACCTTTGTTGAATAATAAATTAGAACTAATGTTATTATTTTAAGTTCTTGGTTATGTAGAACTTGTTATTTTAAAAACCTTAATGTGCAAAATAGTATGCATTTGATAGGGACTATATCTAACCGTATTACGATGCATCATTAGTATGACTGCGCTATTTTATCAGAAGTTGATGTTATAGTGACAAACATTGTGTTTATGTAGTGTCACTATGTGATATTTATAGGCGTAATCTATCTTATTTTTATTATTTATGAAAAGCATTTTGAAGTCTCGAACTCATGTATGTATGTATGTATGTATGTATGTATGTATGTATGTATGTATGTATGTATGTATGTATGTATGTATGTCTAGGTAGATATATAAATATATATGTGTGCGTGTGTATCCAAGAAGTTTTTCCATGTGTTATATATGACCAGGATCAAATTTGATTCGTTAAATTTTAAAGTAAACGCTTGTTTTTATTCTCGTTTTTATTATGGGATAAGCTGTGACTAGCTCTCATTCTCTCTACACCAAGGTTTTACTGTTCAGTTTTACCCCCACCTATTTCCGGTAGATTGAGATGTAGTGAATGTGAAATGTATGCACGCATACACCATATCTATCCGTCTGTTTGTCTTACACACTAGAGACCAGAAACCACATTCTGTAATTGATGTTGGTTGAATCTTCTTCCAACATTTTGCGTCCATCAAGAATTTACTTTTCAAAGACCAAAGTCAACTTCTAAGACAACATTAAGGATAAAACTCAATACTTACAGACGGTTTGATTTAGCGAACGCGTCTTCTTCCACATAATTTCTTGTCCAGCCCCTTACGAGGTCTTACACATGGTGTACCACAACAAATTTTTTTAGGGTCCTAATTGGAAATGATTGAAAGGATAGCGGAATTACTAGAAAGTGGAAAATTGTCTGCCCTCGTTATTCGTATTAGAGGCAGCATTTTCTGCATCGTGGAGACAATTTAATTTCAGGAATCTTTCAACTCAACGCCATTTTTCCTGTAGTAATGAAAACTTATTGATAGCGGGGATTCCTCGCCTAACGAAATTCGAATCGGTTCATCAAACTTTCCAGCCAATGACCACGGAAGCACCGTCCATTAATTGTTTCTCTTATCCAAGAAGCTTGCTTCAGCAAATGAATTTTCAAGAAAATTCGTTCAATTTTTTAATATTAATTAGACATTTTAAAGAAATCGTAATGACAATTTTCTATAAATTTCCAAATCGATATGCTTGTTGTATCTGCTGCAATTATTCAATCACGTAAATTATAAATATTAGTTGACTACCTTTTCTTTGCAGAACGAAAGAAGTGTCGATTGATTTCTGAATTCAGCAATTTATTCTTAGACCGATTTTCAAACTACATAAAACAAGGAAACATCATGTATAAATCATTGTTTGAAAATTTGTCTCCCGCTGCTCGAGCTTAAATGGTCACAGGAGGCGACTCAATTACCCATTATGTCAATTTAGATTGGCCTCTACGACCCATTTCGACTGCTTTCGTTAAAAATAAAAATGCCCTTCTCCTCAATTTCAAAATGTAGTGTTGTAGAAAAAGAGCTAGAATACCAATATATTTTCTTAACAAGTAAGCCCGTATTCAAATCAAGGGCAATTTGAGGTAATTTATTTTAATTAATTGTGGATGGAACGGACAGAACACTTTACAAACAGGTATTCGGGAGCGAGTTGATAGCGTTTGCTATGCGTAAATCACATAAAACATTGTTCATTTCAGGATATTTATTACTAAAGAAGTCAATTATGTCGAAGACACCAGACATTTGTGAACGAAGAAACTATATGTGCAAGTTTTGTGTTAATTAAAACACGTAGTGTAACAATATTGGACCTACCAAACCGACACAAGAGTGTATTTATTTCCCTAGAACGTAAAGGGTTATTAGATATCTTAATAAAACGAAAACAATTTGGATTACATATAAATTATTTTTTCGTCTAAAACAAAAATTTCAGAAATTGTGAGCTTTCGTTGATCAATTCTACGTGATCGTGTACGTAGGCAAGAACGAGGTAAGAGAGGAATAAGATACCATTAGGTTGGGAGACGTAATAAAATTAATTACCATACTCATATTATTGAGTAGAAACTGATATGGATATTAATGAAAAATAAATAATAAGAAATCTGTAAAAAATATATTTTTACGAAGATATTTAATTTGACCACTGCTATTATTACAATTTATTTTTGTTGTTGTTGCTGCTATTATTATTATTATTATTATTATTATTATTATTATTATTATTATTATTATTATTAGTATAATTATTATTATTACTATTGTTATTATTATTATTATTATTGTTTTATTATTATTATTATTATTATTATTATTATTATTATTATTATTATTATTATTATAAAAAATGTTTGAACTTCATTATTTTAAGGATGTATTTAATTTATTTTTTCATTGATTCATTTGATATGATGCTAAATCGATATTATTATTATTATTACTATTGTTATTATTATTATTACTATTGTTATTATTATTATTACTATTATTATTATTATTATTATTATTATTATTATTATTATTATTATTATTATTATTATTATTATAAAAATGTTTGAACTTCATTATTTTAAGGATGTAATTAATTTATTTTTTCATTGATTCATTTGATATGATGCTAAATCGATATTATTATTATTATTATTATTATTATTATTATTATTATTATTATTATTATTATTTGTAGTAGTATCTTAGTTCGTTTTATTTCTTTATTGCTACTTAACGGTCAGAAAACTGATACGTTAACTGCCACCCAGATGTAACTAAAACATTTTTTGGGGGGAGGGAGGAAACCACCTGCATTAGGATTGTATCATTGTGGAAAGTTTGGCATGTATAAAACGTTTTATAAAAATGCAGATTCAACTTGCAGTACGTTTATAAGATTAAGGAATTTCGACATCTGCTTGCTTTTCTATCTCATTTGAATGGTAGTACTTTTTATCTGTTAGTATCTCGCAAATTGTTTGTATTTAATATGCACTTTATTTTTTGTTTAACCTGCAACCAGCTCCTCATCACTCCATTGTACCAATGTATTTTAAACCGATGCATGCCTCACTAACAGCATGGATTCAATGTATCACTCTCCAATTCCCAAATTGTGATTGTCTATAAGGACAGCTGAATGAATGGTTCGATATTTGTAAGGTTTGATTGTTTGGTTTGGATGTTTTATGACACAACAGGACATGCTGAGGGACGCAATATAAAATGATATACCATAATAAATACAGTGACGTCATCATCAATATGAAATCACTCAATCAATCATTTTTTTGTTATAGCTACATAACACGTAGCATATGATGAAAACGAAAACAACAAACGCATGTTGTCTAGATTGGAAAATAAAGTGACACACCAGACAAGTATAGAAGTGAAAGGAGAATTGTGTGTCGGGATGTTTACATGTACAGTTTATACATTAGAATACTTATTTCTAATTAATTATCATACAATACATTCACAATAATGTATTACATTTATTAGGTTACTATTGTACATAAAGTCATGTTTTCATACTAGAATAGACGCAGTAATTTGGTTTTAAAATCGGACAATATCTCTAAATATTCTTCCTGATATCGATCAATATTGTTTCAAACCTTTTCTTAAAAATTAAACTCATAATTATTTAGATTAGTTTTCATTTTTTAACAGATAGTTTATAATATTTAAAAGTTTAAAAATTACCCACAGTTTGCAACCTTGTTCAGTTTAATAAATTGCCCACAAATTACAATCTTCTAAAGTTCAATACATGATCCACCGTTTGCAGTCTTGTAAAAGTTTGAAATACAGGGAAAACATGTTAGCTTTCCTTGTCTGTAGTTATGGTTTGTATGTAGTAGGGAGTGGGGTGAGATATAGACCATCTGACAGATTAGCACATGACGGTAATTGCAGCCGAGTAAAGATGGTGGTGGCAGTGGTGGTAATATAATTAGTAATAATAGTAGCAGAAATAGTAGTAGTGGTAATAGTAATATTAGTAGTATTAATATTAATAGTATTAGTAATAATAATAGTAGTAGTAAAGGTTGTAGTAGTAATATTAATATTAATAGTAGGATTAATAGTAGTAATAGTAGTAGTAGTAGTAATAGTAGTAGTAGTAGTAATAGTAGTAGTAGTAGTAGTAGTAATAGTAGTAGTAGTAGTAGTAATAGTAGTAGTAGTAATAGTAGTAGTAGTAGTAGTAGTAGTAGTAATAGTAATAGTAGTAATAGCAGTGGCTATATTAAAATCAGTAATAGTAGTACTACCGGTAATATTAATAGTAGTAGTAATAGTAGTGGCAATATTAAAAGTAGTAATAGTAGCACTAATATTAGTAATAGTAGTAAAAGTAGAGGTAGTAGTAGTAGTAGTACTAGTAGTAGTTATAGTAGTAGTAAAAGTAGTGGTAGTAATAGTAGTAGTAGTAGTAGTAGTAGTAGTAGTAGTAGTAGAAATAGTAGTATAGTTGTTGTTGTTGTTGTTGTTGTAGGGTTTAACGCCATTTTCAGCACACGATAGGTTATACATGGCGACCAGCATTATTGGTGGAGGTTGAATCCGGAAAAACTCCCGGAAAGAACCACCGACCCATGAGAAGCTACCGGCAAGCTTTCTCACATAAATACATTAGCCGAATCTTAGACTCGAACCCACGCAAACAGCAGTGAGATGGCAGTGATCCGTAACGGAGGGCGCTTTAGACCACTCTGCCACTCGTAGCCCCAGTAGTATTGTAATAGTAGTTGTAAATGTAGTGGCAGTATTATTAGTAGTAGTAGTAGTAGTAATACTAATAGTAGTAATATTACTAGTAATAGCAGCAATAATAATAATAGTTGTAGTAGTATTAGTAGTAGTGGCCCTAGTCCTCGTTTTAATACATTTAGTAGCTATATTGTTTTGATGGGGGTGGGTGGGTCGTCTTTTAACATCAGTAGATCAGCAAAACGACTTCAACAAAATAACGAAGTGCATCGCCACTTACACCGATGTCTATCAGTGCACAGTGAAATTTTGCACTTGTATTAAAAAATGACTTACTACCAGTCAATAGACCTTGATTTTAAAACACTTACGACGTAAATAAGTGTTCTTTTTACATATGCTAAGACCGAGATTCTTACAAGATAACTTTCATTCTTGACAACAGTTACAAATTGTGTTGAAGTTGTAACACATTACACGCATATTAGAGTTCCTTGTATATCAATATGGTTATCCAAAAGAAATCTTGACTATTTGATCGATTGGCATATAAGATGCTTCCAGATTGCATTGATATCTAATTCCTCATTGATATTTGTCTGTCCATTCTGTCAGAATGGCGAGATAGGAAAACAATTTCTGACAAGTGCGTCTAATTACCCAAATTATTTGCCATCAATTGAGTGGAAAGAAATAGGAAATTGCAGCTCCTCCCTGCTCTAACCGCTGACCGTCTGTACCGTCCACTGCATTGTATCTTTCCGGTTACTTTGGGCATATTTTCTCCCTGATTACGCCAGATATTTACGATGAACCAGGTTAAGACAAGGTTCGGACAGTCTTTTACGGATACCCTGACATTCGGAGGTCATCGGCGGAGCAACGTAGCATCGATAGTTTCTTAATGAGTCGTGAAGTCGTTGACAAGCAATGTAATATCCCTAAATAGCCCCGTTACTTGTCTGGTCATTGTAACCTTAAACATAGATTTGCCATTTTATAGCAATCATTGACCTAAACCTGGAATGCTAACGCAACGACCAATGGAACAGACGTGTTCGACATTAAAAAAATCACTTGATTTACCTTTCTTTGACATTAGGTTCGTGATTGGTTAGCACTCATTCTAAACGATTTTCGAATTTGTACATTGTCTATAAGTAACTAACAAGAATATCTTCACTAGAAACGAGAATTTCTTAATTTCAAACCTTTTGAAATAAAGAACTTTGAGTCGATATGTTTCGGAGGCAACCTCTCGATTGCTGTGTTGGAAGGTATCCAAAACTGATTCTTACTGGATCCATTCAGTGCTACTATTTTTCTAAATTTCGTTTTCGTTGCGCCAAATATGTAAACAGTTAGCATTATTGTTAGTTATTTAGAGATTGTGTTTTCTGTGGGAATTACAGAAGGATATATTCAGAAGTGTGAATAGAATGGCATCATATTTTCGGTTAAAATTACGCAATAGGTCCATATATAAAGTTTTCATTATATCTTTTTATGTTCGGAGACACACTTATGAATCCTTTGAACTATTTCTTTCCATTTTGCTTGTGAGTGTATAGGGATCTATTTTTATGTACTCATTCATTCTCCTTTCTTGTGGCTTTTGTAATATATATATATATATATATATATATATATATATATATATATATATATATATATATATATATATATATATATATATATATATATATATATATATATATATATATATATATATATATATATATATACAGTGATGAATGCTACACTTAAATCATCATTGATTCCCAATTTCCCATTGTACAATAGAGGAGCACGCCACGATTTTGTCACTAACTTAAGTTATTTAATCTTTAGTGGGAAATACGTTCAAAGTGCACGTCATAAAAAAAATAATTAAAACAAAGGATAAAGTTAAATAAATTAATTTGCACTTAAGTTAAGGATTTGTATGATTTTCTATTACTTTACTGAAAATTCAGTATTTATAAATCATTAACTACTTTCTTCTCTCGCCTTTTTTTCTCTTACAGCTCTTACAACAAAAGTAAACTTTCATATTTTTGCTATCGATGACTCGATGAATACGAATAAATTAAATTGCGCTTTCTTCTTCATACCCTCAAGTTTGGGAGCCGCTTAAGCACTGGAATTTTAATCGCGACATAAGCGACGCCCCAAAATGATACTGTTGCAACGTTCTTCTTCCAGCTTGGATTTTGTTAAAATAAATGTTCGTTAACGTTTTGCAAAAGTTTAAACTGAAAGAAAAACAAACACATTGTGTAAAAGGTTCAAAATTAGGTGATTTATTTTCTTCTACTAGTCACATTCGTATACCTTTCTTTTTTCATGCGTAGTTTTTAAGCAGGTGATTAAAGTAATTTCTTGCGCAAAATTTCTCATGCAACATTGTAGTAACCTTACACAAAATGATATGTCGTGGAGGAATGAATGATTTCAGATTTCTATCTCTTTTCCCACGAAAATAACGAAATACGTCTTTGTGACACAAAAATATATTTCAATCCTAATCCAACGAAATGTAGAAGCTGGGGAAGAATGGTTCACACTTCGGTCATAAATTGTTGTAATCGTTTTCTATTTCCTTTTATAATTTATACCCCTTTCGTTCAGGATTGCGTTTGACTCCCTCTTCTATTCATATGTTTTTCAGTACAAAGTCGATTCCATTATCTTCAACCGTTTAATCTGTCAAAGAATGGACTTCGGGTGAATGCTCAAATTTGCAATTGACATGATGGTTGATGAAGACGTCGCCATTTCTGGACTTGATGTCTCGGTTGTACGAAACAAGCTCTCAAATCTCAGACAAGTTCGGCTAAAATGAAGTGGCCATTCCTTTCAAGAGAGATTAGGAATTAATTGGGATTTATTAGTGGAAGGACTTTAAGCTTGTTAGCTACACAGAACATTTGAGAAGCAGTACAGAAACAAAATCACCATGGCTGGAGGGTTTTCTTGCACATTAATGGTATAAGCACTGCAAAGAGACCCTAAAGACACCATTAACTGGATAGCATTGAACAGGATTCGACTCAGACACAGATATCTTAGGATCCCTCGACTTCTCAGTCTATATCACAATGTACAGGTCATAAAGATAGAGTTTTATTTTATGTTTTGATGAACGATCACTTATTGAAAACTGCTTGACATGATGCTAAAAAAAAATTTTAAATTAACTAAATGTTTGGCAAGAAACTTAGATGTCTTTTTCAGTTAGCTGTACACATTCAGAAAGCATCAGGCAACATAACTAGAATAAACATTATAGATTTGTGCAATTGCATATTTTGTGTGTTACATTTCTTGTATAATGCAGGTCCGTATCAGCCGTGTATTGCATGAAATTAAATTAGAAAATAGCTCAAGGGTGGGTCAAATCTTCTTGACGGATGCAATAAAATATCTCGAAGCTTGAGCCTAAAGGGAGCCAATACAGCTTATCTGGTGGAGTGTCAGGGTCGTAATCGAAATGCATTCGGTTTCCATACCTTCCACGGCTATCTCGAATCGGCTGCCACTGCATGCCTTTTGGCGAAAGGCAATGACCTCTATTTTCTCGTATTGATACACACTGTAATCTACAATATTTTGAAGGAAAAAATCCGTTAAAAAAAAAAAAGCAACTAACCGAACTTATGACTGAGTTGGTAGGTTAGAAATTTGAGATAGGACTTGGGAGCAGATTTTCTACAGTATTCCCCAGGCTGTGTGTAAGCCTCCGCGTCCTACCTCTGAAGTCTAGATTTGGCCTTATTTCCATATCAATGTACCTCAACAAACTATAGAAATGGCCTAAATAACACATCTCCTCATTAGCGGGAAAATGCTCGGATTTCATATATCATAATCAGAACACTTGTATGATACCTGCGCTCTTAAAACCACAACGATCCGTTCTCATGGTGTGAGAGCAATAATAGGGCAAAAATACGATCGCCTTGAACGCGACAAAATTCGTACCTTCCTTTTCTTATTTTTCCACACTCTGCCTTGGAAGCCTCACTTTTCGGAATCATTTAACTGTTGCTAAAAGCCCAAAACCGAGGGGAGCACTTTGGCGCTCTTTCGAAAGACATGATATAATTGAAGAAACTTGCGCCCCTGAGGTGTTTCTCTAAGAAATAACAAGACACAAATTTATTTCTGCTTGTAGCGATATTTATTTAACAGAGTTAATTACTAATCTGACACTGTAATCAGAAATGCAAGTTAAATTTTTATTGTCGGGGCGTGTGATGATTCCGCTTCAAAGAAGAATGTGATATGCATGGATACGATCTTAATAAGTTCCTAAAACTCCACAACAAATCTAGAGATGGCGTTATAGAGACACACGTGTTTTAGATCAGACAGCCCGTTTGGGGCTGATTTTGTTTATGATTTACAATACAGCTAATACTACTACTATTGCTATTATTGCTACTACTACTACTACTACTACTACTACTACTACTACTACTACTACTACTACTACTACAATTACTACTACTACTAAGATGAGCATGATGATGATAATAATAATAATAATAATAATAATAATAATAATAATAATAATAATAATAATAATAATAATAATAATAATATACACTGAAGACACTCATATATTGGACTTTGCATTTTTAAGAATCTATTTTTAAAAACATTTTTCAACGTATGCTTCGTTTCTTATAATCAATCCAAATCATTCATATCTCATTTGGACAACGAGAAATTATATTGACCATCCATAATATAATGAATCTAAATGCACGCAACTTCACATTTAGGCCTTTTCCCATAATCATAGTGGAAAGTCGCATATAAAGGTAACATTTCCTTTGATGAATTATACTTATACAAAGGTAAGGTTAAATTCAAGCAAATGATGCAGCCTAGACACGTGACCAGCACAAAGACGCTAACTGACATGGCATTCAATTCTTTTTTAAACAGTCGCTGATGTTATTCAAATTTAAAACGTTAGTTATTTTTCGTCTAACTTTCTTTACAGATATAAATATAGTTTCATAGAATATTATATTCAAATGTTCTTTTACAAAAACAAATTGGAAATCAGACTAGATAAATCGTTATTGTTAAAGAAGGATGAATCGCATACAATGTTTTGTACAAATGTCTTTTAGTAAGATACTTTGGGAAACAACTATTGAATTAGATGAGAGTCAAATGTACAAGTTTCATCTGTACAACTGTCAAATGTACAAGTTTCATCTGTACAACTGTCAAATATACAAGTTTCATTCTTTTTCATAGTCTTAGTAAATATATAACGATTAATTTTAATAACAACTGATACTTTTTAATAATTCTTGTATGAGAGAGAGAGAGAGAGAGAGAGAGAGAGAGAGAGAGAGAGAGAGAGAGAGAGAGAGATTCCCAGTTCTCTTCGTTCCCTGAAATCTTTGTGCCTGTTTGATACTATTGCCCCAGCGATAGCTAAAACGTTTTCATATTTGTTTGCCCATTTTAATTCGATTATAATATAAATCCACCAATTGTCGTCTGTCTATGCATTAGTGAAGCAATCAGCATTTGATGATGCACGTGATCGGTAAACAATCACTTGATGTGGGCAAACATTCTGTGTTTATTTTACACTTGTTCTCGCGCTTTTTTGGAGGATTATTAGAAATTGACAAGCTATAAGTGACTGGGGGGATTTCTCTTATCACAATGGATTAACTCTTAATGAAACAGACATTTTACTGAGACGTACATGCGAATACTTATTTCATTAAAGTCTGTATACTACCGAGCCATATTAAACGTATAAAGTCATTAGTCAGCTCAGAGTTACATGAAAAAATATAATATAACTTTCTTTGTCAATATGCTTGCAAAACAATTGTTGAGTCGAGATAGATAAATGCGTAATGAATTATAAGATACGTTAAAAAAAAAGTGAGTACACAATAAATTAATTACTTTTCATTTTGTCTATAAAATCGTCATATTGTTACACTTTGAACATCATTAGACATAAAAATTGAAAACTTTCTGACCAAATTGGTTTTGCTTTTGATGTTATAATATACAGATGCATTCTGAAGAAAATGACGATCCGAGGATGGTAGACTAAAACTCATTGACCATGTACATGCCACGTATCCGATCCAAGCTTATATGAGATAATCGAACGCAGTCTTCTATGAGATACGCCTTTATGAGATAATCGAACGCAGTCTTCTATGAGATATGCCTTTATGAGATAATCGAACGCAGTCTTCTATAAGATACACCTTTATGAGATAATCGAACGCAGTCTTCTTACCACACCTTTACCACATGAGTAAACGCGGTCACATTTTGGTATGGTAGTGGAAGATTTCAAGATCTACATCTCACTCTAGCCTACATACTACATGGAATATAATAAGGCACATACTATATTAGGAAGGATAAGTAACGCGTATAAAATGCTAACTACATCTAAGGAGTGACTTTGATAGGAGAAATTCAACATGTTTACAAAGAATTGTATCTTTATTTTATTTTAGATGACAGGAGGTTTTCCGGCTCGCCCGTTTTACTTCCGTTTTTGATACGTAATATACAGTGATAGAAATGTCAGAAGTTACATCAGGTAGTTGTTAGGTTAAACAACTCGCTGGAATCTTATCACATAATGATAATAAGTACTAATGATATGTGTCATTGCTGGGATTGACCGAATGTAGATGACAATCAAATAGCCATAGGATCATGTGGACAATGACCGTATCACGAATCAATTTGTTATTTAGTACCTGCAAGCCTTACAAATATCTCTGCTCTACTTTAGCGGTCGAATAACAAATAATATCGCATTCCCCACCCCACGATTGTTATGAGGGTTTGAAAGTGGATTAATGTGTTAGGAAGACAAGAAAGAAGGAAGAAGACAGAGGAGAAGAAAAAGAAATCATTAGTAAAAGGGTATGCACCCCATACAAAAAAAAAAGAAAAGAAAGAAACTCATAAACTTAAGAGTGTACCTAATAAAATGTATACGAAATATATAGGTAGGCAAGTAAGTAAAACATAAATAAATAAATAAATAAATAAATAAATAAATAAATAAATAAATAAATACATTTTTACTTGCGTGTGTGCTTGGAATAGGTCGATGTTAATCTTGTAAAGTGATATTTTTGAGGATCGGCATAAAACAAATGTGTCAATTGCAAAAGAAATGCGTGTCGGTGTTATACACTTTATTTGTGTAATTATCATCAAGTTGTTCATTTATCGTTTGTGAGTTAAATAAATAAATAAATAAATAAATAAATAAATAAATAAATAAATAAATAAATAAATAATCACAATGGCTGATTTGCTGAGACTGAAAGAATTTGTAAAGAAAGTATATTTTTATTAACTATTTATCATAATCGTTAATTGCACAATACTATTTCTTCTGTGATATAGAATCTTAAGAGAAATATTTATAGTAAATGTTTAATTTACTCCTTATTTCGACAAATGAGGGCGAATAACAAGAACTGTCTAGATATTTGTCCACATCGACTGATAAGTGGGATTTTGTATGATCTTGGTTCTACAACTGAGAAAACATTTTGCATAAATTGCTGATTTCATACACGTGCGATGACGCTTTATTATTCTTTCCTTCTTTGCAAAACAATATAAAACAAAAAGTGTTCATATTTGCTATAGAAGTTAACTTTGACCAATTGGAAGTATCGTCTTTACTCGCGTATACGTCGAGTCCACCTGCAAATATAATAAATAGATCTGATCTATCCTTGCATAATGTGCCGGCATATCAGAATCAATGATGTTTGTTGTGCTGGTTATTCCTAACTAGATGCATAGACTTAGATCGCCAATGCATTATGAAACAGCATATCTGGGTCTATGCAGTTGGACTCAACTTATAAGCATGTGCATACGGTAAGTAAAAAAAAAGAAATAAAGAAAAAAAAATCTGCCTTTTTTCTCTTTTTTTTAAATTATGAAAACATTTATTTTTGGTGGAGAAGAGGGATATCCGTTTCGATGTTTCTAATTCATTCATTTATTTACAGTGTGCACGATGAAGAAAACATGTATGTTAGTAGTCTGGTCCCCTGCTTAGTATGCTCCCATGCGTTGCACTCCGCTTAGTATAGCGGAGTGCAAAGCATGGGAGCATACTAAGCAGGGGACCAGACTAGTATGTTAGATAAAACATAGAACAAGTAACCAAAAATACAAATAAATTAAAAAAGACAATAGTATACAGTAAGTATAGACACACGTTTCCTGGATGGTATCCAGGAATCCATAATAAACCCTTTTTATTGATCCTATTAAAAGAGTATGTAATTTTCAAGCATTAACTATTTATCCATCCATCCATCCATCCATCCATCCATCCATCGTCTGTCTGTATGTCTGTCTGTATATATATATATATATATATATATATATATATATATATATATATATGTATGTATATATGTATATATGTGTATATATATATATATATATATATATATATATATATATATATATATATATATATATATATATATTAAACTTAACTGTTTATAACGTCGATAGCTATATGTCTCTGCAGTAGACTCATACGTTATGGTTTCATTTTGGATCATAAGATTACAAAGGTACTTGTACCAAGTGAAATGTGTCATCCAAATTTATCTATCCGTCAAAAAGTTCATTGATACAAAAAAGAGTATCATGTATATCCGTCATCTTTTAAATGTATTTCTTTCCTTTACTTCTTCATTTGTTTTATAGCTTTCTCGGATATTGCACCTTCGAATGATTTTCAAATCACGCTGTGATTTATAGACACTGCTCTTTGTCTCCATAAAACGATGTGGGTATTTAAATTCTAGAGAAAAGTAATAATTCAAACTAGACTATGAGAACTCTTTGAGACCATAAGTTTATTCTTTTTAACTTTTCTAGAGATGATGATGACGACGACGATTATTATTATTATTATTATTATTATTATTATTATTATTATTATTATTATTATTATTATTATTATTATTATTTTATACATATGTGCAAGAGCAGTAAAAACTTATGACAGATGCGATGCATCTTCAGGAATTTAAACATAAACGAAGCCACATTTTGTTTTTTGTAAAATCACGGAAATTCATGCAACAAAGGCCAGTGACTTCGTATGACCAAAAAATTGTTCGTAGTATTAAACAAAATATATAACATAATTTTGCGATCAAATATTAGAAATAGTACATATGGCAAGAAAGAAATTGTACGCAAACGATTAACCAACTATAATGTATATTACTTATTTCAATTTTCATGAGGAAGTCTAAAAAAAATCATAGTTACAAATCGACAATAGCAGCAGCAAGAATTTCGTAGATATTTGGAAACTCTCTGGACGTGATCGGCATGGTAAAGAAAATGATACAGTATAGCGTGTACAGAACAGAGGAAAACCTCTTTTGGAAAAATCTTTTAGAAAATGTATTGTGGTAATGTTTCTTTCATCGAGTGATTTAATGCTATGTTAACGAAGGTACAAATTAAATTATTGAGACAAATACAGGTAATCTAGGTATTCAAATAACACTCCTGATTACACATCTATTTCTGATGATTCTACCTGTAGTAATTCTATGTAGCTTTATTGGGCAAACACGTAACAAGTGCAGATTTCGTAATAGGCCATTTATTGTATCACATGAGATGCGTTCTACTTAATCAAAATTATCTATTCCGCTAATCGAAACAACATAATGGACTCTAGTAACTCGTAGAGGAACTTTCGTTGTTAAATCAGTCAAAGTATCGGCTGGTTACAAACATTTCTTCGGGGTATTTATGTTTGCAAACTGGAATGTCAGCGCTCAAAAGACTAATTTTCGTGTCAGACCAGGGTTCGACCCGGAAAGGCAACCAAAATACCGTATGTCCATGGTTCTGAATCTTTACCAAAATTATGAAGATCCAAAAGATATTTTGATATGTGAACAAACGTGTCAGAGTCACGTTTTTATACGTGTTCTGCACAGTGTTACTAAAAGGTACTAGTCAAGAAAGACGAAAGTTAAATTAAGACGTATTACACAAATTTCATTTTTTATGTTCAACGGAAGGCTGGACCCGCAATAATATTTACGGTGAAGAAGATGGGAGTGTCATGTGGAAAGTAGTTACATTCGATTCGTCTCAGTTGTCAAGTCACCACGCCCTTCTCCTATACCGCACAAAGCTCAATTACTAATTGTGCAACAGTATGTAAACAAGCTCCGGGCCATACCAAGTAACAACAAGTGTCCGGACCGGAAATTTGTGCCAGAGATTGATAGAATCATTAGTATCCGGTAAAGACCACTTGGCTTGTCTCTATCAGGTCTGAAAAGCAGGGGGGGGAGGGGTAACATTCTCGTAAGGTAGCCATCGATAGTTTTTATGTTTGGCCAGAATAGTCATTGGTCATTGTCACGAAATGATAGGTACTGAACGTCAATGCACTATTTCGAACGAAAACTGTACTTGGATTTCTCACCAGCGTTACCAGACAGTTTTGTTTGTTTGATTAGGATTTTTAACGTAGCTGTAACATTTTTATCAGTGATATCGCTACGATGTCTGCAGTGAGGCAGTTTATAGTGATGTCTAGCACTGGGGCATCATACCGCAGACATGTAGCATGATGTCCCACCCAGTCATATTATCCTGACACCAGGCCGACTATTCATAAAACTAACCTCTTAATGCAGAGCACCAAGCGAGGCAGCTGTTAGTATCATTTTGTAAGTCTTTGGTATGACTCGGCAGGGGATTGAACCCCACCACCTCCTGCTCCCGCGGCGGACACTCTAACAACTAGGCTACCGGAGTGGTCTTACCAGATAGTAGTTTTGTTTAATCTTGAACTATTTCAAAATACTAAGGTTGGTTCAGTCAATGCTGCACGAACAAAGTGCTTGCGCTGAGAAAAAGGTTACCTCTTGTTCTCTTGTTGCGAATTTTAAACCACAACCTGTATACTTATAAAGTTAACTATATGTTATTTTATCGTAATACAGCGAGTTGTATCAGGAAGCAGTCCAATTTTGGATGGCTTCAGAACCAATACAAAGCCTGTAAGGCAAAATACCTAACAGCAGGTTCTACCAAACCAACCCAGGTATGGCTTGAATGTTGAGAAATATAGACATCAGAAACCATTGACGGGATCAATCTGCCGTTGTAGAGTTACTTTTAGATGGATAGTCTGGTGAGTTTTATTTTTGCAAACGATATGCTGCAATCGATGGCTCAGACGACGGTAGTGGTGTAATCGCGTTGGGGACCAAATTTTTGAACCAACGGACAAAATCATACCTTATTCAAAGGTGTCTAAATCGACTTTTATACCCATAGTGATATATTACACACTGTTCATATCTGTGCTTAAATTCTAAAACTTGATCATCCTTAGTAATAGATCCATATAACAATTATATTTGTTTGTAAGTTCCATACATTAAATCTTGCTCGATTACTCGTTGAAGTTTCGTGTTTTGATTAGTTTCGTTTTGGAACGATATCACGCCTTTGCATCAGTTATTTTACTCGGTGCGCATCATGCTGATCAATCTGTTGGTTTAAAGTATGTTCACGAGTCTTGTCCGATTCACTAGTCTGCATATTTCATTCACGAAATCGCTTTCAGTTTATTCGCTATATTGTGACCCAAGACGGCTTCGTGTGTGTGCGTGTCATTGTGTGTGTGTGTGTGTGTGTGTGTGTGTGTGTGTGTGTGTGTGTTAGGACTCCACGTTTTAAAATATGTCACAGAAAGAAAGTTAAATGATTGAAGTAAAATCAACAGGAAATATGCTACCCTACAATAGAAAATGAGAATTCAAGAGACAATATTGTGAATTAAATATAAATTAAAGATAATTATAAATGTTCTGTCACAAGTGTAAAAAATAAAATATGCGATGTTCAATCTGAATTGAATGTCCTGATGTAACACAATTATGTAAATCGGGATGTCTTTGAATGAGTTTACAATAATTGCAAAGCAGTGTATTACTCCAATACTTAATTAGTTCCAGTGAATATTTAAAACAAATGCAGTTGCAAATTGTAATCACAGATGGATTCCCAGAGTCTATCGAAAGTAGGAATAACCTTAATTATACACATTTTAACTCGACCTAGATGTGAGTCTTTGCAATTAAACATTTCAATCTAAATGTAATCAAGACTGTGCCTAGAATGTTCCAAACTCAGATGCTAGGTAGACACCCTATTTACAACCTAGAGTTAGGTATGTTAACATGCTATTTACAAACAACCATTACTTTAAAGTACAACCTACTAACATGGATAAAAGTTAAGCATACAATATGACGTCATCAGTCATCTACTGACGCGGTTAGGTCTTGAAGACCAGGCAATCTAACTTTGAAAAATGCCATCCATGATTCATCCATGTTACCCATACACTTTAAATATCTAGGGAGGGGCTAGTTTCTTTAATGTTTTGAGACTTTACGCTCCACAGATAGTGAGTACTTCTTTCTGACTGAGTGACATGTGCGTGAAGTTTTTTGCATTCGCAATATGCACAATGTAGTGAATTTTGCCATTCCTCGTTCATGTATTGTTACTGAAATTTCTGTACATGTTGTAGATGTGAAAATCGTGCATAATCTAGCACGCTTCTGGTCAAATTGTCTACCCACAGACCCCCCCCCCCCCATGTCATCGACAAATTCAGTCTGATCTAGTCGAAAATACATCAGCAGGTATTGAAATAGGGAAAACAAATTTTAGCATAGTATGCAATACCAGTTTCTTCAAGTGTAATAAATGAATTATAAAATATATCAAAAATATTTGTAAAAAACATTATGGACTTTTTTTATGTGGACAAATTACGTTTTAAGTCCTTGATTAGAAAAATGATTAAGCAGAGCTAGCAGTGTTTTAATATATGCACATCAGAAGCAATGTCAAGCTGTATACTATATAGCCCAAAGTACACCATCTGACAAAATGAGACAATTATTAGGTCATTGAAAAATACACAAGATACACACGGTCTTTTTAAAAAAAAAGTTTACGAGGAAAGACTGGAAAAATCAATTTCGTTTTATAAATTAAACCCTATGCAAAGTAAGAAACAATGGAGCGCCATTACAACAAAAATTTTATTTTCTTGAGTCCTCATTTAGTAGCATAGTCAAATACTTTAAACCGTTAAGTATAGATTGAAAATAGAAATAACCAGAGTTTTTTTTTATATAAATCTTTGCATTCTTTAGTGGGTCTCTTTCGTGAATCAACATTTCTCCATCCCTTTCGCAAGTTTATGTTGTCACTTCTATTCTTGTTGAACGGTCTTCTATGATCTCTAGAAATGATCTTTTTTTATTTTGTACTCTCTCTTGTTTGATCTTTGCAGACCAGGTAGGGAGGCCCTCCTGCTTTAGTTATGACGTTTTGCTATTTTGTATGTATTGTTACTATGTTGATTTGTATTAATTTTTTAAAAGGTATTTATTCTATACAATCATCATCTTCTAGAGAACAGTTTTGTTTCCTTCTCGGTTCTACCTCTCTTTTCTTTATTTTTAAGCTTTTTTTTTTATCTCTTTAGGAGCCCTAGCTGATGATGATTGATCTGAAATGAAGTTCTTTACACTCTTGCAGATATTTACTCTTGCATCATCGAATGTACACGTTGAATAATTATTCAATGGCGACCAAAGAACAATTTATGTCAAAATACTCCTCATTGTTTCTAAATGTATTGTTCCTTTCATATCTTGTGTAACACCATAGTCACTGTAGCAAGCATCCCACACAAATGAGATTTTGCCTTAAACCTTTAGGTTTCTTTTAATTATTAATTCATATTTTTCTAATTAGTCAATAAAATCTTAAACACAGAAATATGTTCTGTGGCATTTTGAGATTTTGCATCCAGGGGCGTGAACTCGATCCCGTTGAGTGAAAATTTTGCAATCTCTAAATTGGAATTTTTTTAATTTTGATTGGAGTTAGCATGGTATGACTTTTCAATATCTTTGATTTAATTATCAGAAAAATATTAGTAACTCATTTTATTATGAAAATATTTTCTGAAACACGTTCTAGTTTAGCATATGAACCAGTATAATGCTTTTCAACAACTGCATTTTGCATAAAATACTCGGACAAGCTAGATCTTTAGAACCGTTTAAATGATGTGCTGTATAAATTCAACTATTTCGAAAAAATAAGTGAGTGTTGTTTCATATTTCATTGTTTGACTCAAAGAGACAGCTGACCATCATCTTTTATTTTCTCGGATAAATTTCAGTTTTTAATTGTTGTATTGTATTTTATTTTGTATTTCATGATAAATTAATGTCTTTTTAAAATACGTTTACGTAGTGGAGCAGGAAACGTTCGGCTTAGAACAGTATTGCGCGTCTTGTCTGGCAACAAATCTTATCCAAAAGGGCATATAATTGTAGTGTTATCTGTCAAATTTTTAATTGTCATTTTTAAAAATGTTAACAGCGAATATTTTTTTAATCGACGTGTAAGACAACACTAAATATAGTAAGGTATATTTTATTTTAATAAAATTTGTGCTTTTTGTGTTACTACAACTTTTCTATTTATGAAAATTATAAACATTTTGTCTTGTTAAGCAAACCAACACCATCCTAATAAAAGTTTACATGTTCACATATATGGAGAGAATGATCTTATTTTCATGTTTTATCTCGTTCAAGTAGATTACAAGTTTACTTTTTTGTTTGCTTATTTATTTATTTATTTATTTATTTATTTATTTATTTATTTATTTATTTATTTATTTCTGAATCTTTAACTTAATAAGAACGTTTTAAAATATTTTCTCACTTTGATTTCCGTTGTGCCAATGCCAAAATTACAATCATATATTATCACTCTTAAACCGCTCCTGTGGCCGTGTGGTTAGAGTGTCAGCCTCGATTGCGGCAGGTCGTGAATTCGATCCCCAGCAGAGTCATACCTAAGACTTATAATAAAGATGGTACTATATGACAAATGTACATTTGGTTTGGTGTAAATATTTTTATTTAGCTAAATATAGACGTGTTATGCTAGTAAAGAACATGTCACACAGCGATACATTCCACAATATCTCTTTCATTAAATGTTTTGAAAAAAAATATATTTGCTGTATACATTATTTTGTGGTCTTTATAATCTTAAGAGATTCAGTTACATATCTATATATCCTATTCCGGGAGACGCAAATGTGAAGAAGAAAAAACATGATTGCGAAAATATATTAAAAATAGACAAAACGTTTCAGAAGAATGTAATACATAAAACTACTAATATCGTGTTAGTAGAATTAAACAGAATGTTTAAAAATAATTTATAAGATGAAAATTTAGTTTAGATTCCATGACTTAACTATTAGGTACACATCCTCAAATACAAATAATCTCTTGATAAAGCCATACAAATACTTCCAGGAATCAAGTACTACCAATCAATTCCGATCTAATCCACGTCGGTTTCACAACAATTCCGATCTAATCCACGTCGGTTTCACAACAGCGCGTGGTCAGTGAAAACCAAAGAGAGCATCCCAAGATCGGATAAAATCGGCTTAGGGTGATAACAAGATATGAATGAATTTGACAGATAAATAAGGATCTTGTTTAACATCCTACTGGGACTACTTTAATATAGTGTACCCTATCCACTTGAGATGCTGGGAAGACATATTTTCTCACTTTTTCTTAACCGACAAAGGATTTAAGTTAGCAGGAATGTAATTGCTTCAGTATCTGAAATTACATATTGCAAATAATCCACTTTCATCAAATTAAAAATTGTATCGAGTGTAATGGTGAATATTCAAAAGAAGTAAATCCTGATATTATCAATATATTTATTTCGTACTTTTTCCTTTCAATACTATTGTGCTGAGAATAGTAAGAAAGACTTAGAAAACGAGAGTATGTCTTCCGTAGCAAATGTAAAATAACACGTGAAAAGAAAGCAATGAAAATTAAAATTCAAGAGTGATGTGATCTGGGTGATTTTGGTGTTTAACATAGCTTTAACAATTTTTCAGTTATATCGCTACCATGTCTTTAATGTGAAATGACAGAATTTGTTTCAAAGCTACGTTAAAAAAGACCCACAAGATTTCACTTGAACTGGAGAAAGCATAGTTGTTTTGTGAAACTCGTCAATTATATAAGCACCGGATACCAACTCAGTGTCTTTTCTCAAGGGTCTATTGACACAGCCCCACACATTTGGTCTTGCTCAAGTTTCATCATATCTGCTTTGTACTGTTCCAAATGCTTCTAGATCGTATCCTGATTTTGAGTTACCCAAGCTGCAGCCTTTCAAAACTGACCGTATTCAGATAAAGTCGCATCCATTCGAAAACTTAAAAGGTGTCATGATGGATTTTGTTTTCTGGAATAGACGATGAAGAACAATTTGAGTACTTTGACATGTTAACAAAATATCCAAGTACTATGGAATGATTTTGCTGCCATTTTTCCTATTGATTTCCGAAAATGACAATCAATTCCATTGAGATATTCGCATCTTGAAAAGTTAATCCGACTGTTATATCAAGCAAGTCATCAAATCGGAATACTGGACAAAAACATAATTAATATCTCTCTAGATGTGTTACGATAACGCTTACAACTACGTTCTATGAGTTTCTTCGGAAAACCATTCTCCATATCGACAACTGTTATGGATAAGTAACTCCACACCTCCTATCTGCATAGCTCCTGAGCAAGCCGTGATTTGATTGGCTATCCCAGACCATAGCTATTCAATTACCATTTCAAATCTGACAGATCTGCGAGCTTCCACTAGACCTCCCGGCTGTAAATAAGCTTATTATTAATTTTGATATGACGTCATGCTTCACCTAATGATGCTTTGGCTATCACCCATAGAGAGAGAGAGAGAGAGAGAGAGAGAGAGAGAGAGAGAGAGAGAGAGAGAGAGAGAGAGAGAGAGAGTCTGTCTCTTTTTCCACCATCCAACAAGAAGCTCCGGGCCTCTCTACAAGCTGACAGTGATTGGTTGAGGGCCACCGCAACTCCGCCTCTAGCCTTCCCTCGAATGGCCATTTAATAAACATGTGCTTTCACGGTTAAAAAGAGTTTCTCAACTGAGGTGTCGTTATCAATTGGGCGTTATAATAAAACAAAGTAGTGGAAAAAGAAATCGTCCACGAAATTGGGATCATCCTGCGAGAAAGAACTATTCGATCACTGATTTGGACGAATGCACAGTCGATGATAGCAATACTAATTGCGATAACTCATGTGTAACAGCAACTCTTCAATAGCTCAATTTTTACAGTTCTATCAACTCTTCTTCCTTATTTGTGACGTCCTTTCCTTTGACAAGTCATACTCAAACAGTTATTGATACCTATGGAGACGGGTTATCTAACTCTATTTCAATAGCTGAAACTTCGTTCGATTACATCACGATAGGCGCTTGTTTTTTTTTTTTTAATATATGTAAGAAAACCAGCTATTTTTACACAAGGACACATACAGCAGAGTTCAAAAGGCATTTGGTTTGGATTAAATCCGAGGTGCCAGAAAACATAAGGTGAGTGGTTTCTTCGTACATATACATCAACATAACAAGGTATTTCTGCCTGACAAATTTATGTTCGCTAGTTAACTTCCTGTTCATCTCATTTGACTCGTCGTCAATGACAATGTATTCTATCCACACTTGGTCGACCAAAACTAATGCATATTTACCACCAAACTTGAGCCACATTTTCTCCATCGCTGCAAATTCTCTGGCTAATTTGAGACATTTAAATTTCTGGCTAGTGTGAAACATTTAAAGCGAGGTTCTTGTTGGAGACGCGACGGTACCAACATCTTATCCAGAATTTAGACTTTCTTGCTTGTTTGCAGAACTGATTCTTTTGGCGGCTATGTGCAGATTACATCTGCACCACCGATTCTTTTGGCGGCTATGTGGCTATGTACAGATTACATTTGCAGAACCAATTCATTTGGCGGCTATGTACAGATTATATTTGCAGTAAGTTGAAACACAACAATATTAACTGATAAATTTTCTTTATCATTTTAAATTTCTTGCTTCAGTTTTGGTGGTAAAGACTGTTTAATAAAATTTTATTGCATTATTGTTTCAATTTTTAAAATTAAAATCTTCGAAGGTGTTATAAAACATTTAAAGATATATAAAAAACGTATAATGTCTAAATTTAAAACTGCATATAATTAATATAAAATTTGAAAAAATGGCCATACCATATTTCGAGAAATTTTAGTTGTTCATCATCAAAAATTTAACTTGAAAAAGGAAAATTACTAGTAAAATAACTTTCGTAATTTCACATCTTGCTCACTTTTCATATGCATTAGTCCAGTGCTATTCAATTTATATAAATATATCAGTTTGATATGATTATATATAAAAAAATTAACTCTTCATTTTCTAAAGGTAACAGCGTGGTATAATAATCATAAGGTTCTTAATTTTTAAACTCTTATTTTATGTCCATATTGTCTTTGGATTAAACACAGTTTCCCAAAAAGTTAATCTGGCGATTAAACACAGTTTCCCAAAAAGTTAATCTGGCATCAAGGGTACAATTTTCATTATTATTTACGCATTAGAGGAACTCACTTGAGTGAAAAACCCAAAATGTAACGCATGACACAGAACACGTTTACAAATATTAAAAAGATAAGATTTTTTGAACATGTTTGCTTAGTGGTATTGACTAAATATTTATTCAACCAATCAATTTAATCATTTTACGTATAGGTAACATGACCACAGAAACAAATTAGCACACACACACACACACATTATATATATATATATATATATATATATATATATATATATATATATATATATATATATATATATATATATATATGTGTGTGTGTGTGTCTGTGTGTGTGTGTGTGTGTGTGTGTGTGTGTGTGTGTGTGTTGATTTCATTTAAGGAATACATTACATTCTTATCTCCTAATGCTATAATTATATGTACAGTTTTCTGAGTCAAATGTTTATGATAATTTGTTGAAATATCATTACATGCTTCCTGACACATGTTTTTTGTTGTTGTTTTTTTAACATAAGGTAATGCATGAGGTACTTATCGGTTCCCAATCAGCAAGGTGTGGCCTTTCCTGTCCACAGGCCAAAACTTAGCCTTCACTGTATGATCCTGGTTGTTAGCTAACCCACTTTGCTTGAAGGCGATTTATGTGTATATACATTACACAGGGAATTGAGGCAAAGGGCGAGAGTGGTCAATTTATATGTGTAATGGCGACCAAACTATTGTCATAAAACCAAGAAAAATAACAACTGCGAGTTTTACGTTGTCCAGTAACTAATCTGGATTTACATTTAATAACAGTTCTTAAGACTTTTTATCTTAAGCTAATCTTACATGCAAAAGGACGTTCCAAGGATTTATTATGCGCGAGTGCATTTTGTTTTAGATTTGCTGAAGTCTCCAATACACATTTGAGGTATAGTTTATAAAATTGATATACATGTTTTTAAATCACGCGAAGACATATAGAACATGCGAAACCCATTATTATATGTATAATTTTTTTACGAGCAATATTTTATAAAAATACTGCAACCTTATCTGCACAACTGCAAAAAATCATTATTTTAGGTTATATACATAAAAAATAGTTTTCGGGAAGATATATTGACATGACTGCATGTCCAAAAATACATGTCTCGATTTAATAATCTCCTTAAGTTTTATTGTAAGTCAAACTTTAACGGGTGAAAAATATGTAGATTGTATCTACTTATTTATTTGTATAAAAAAGTTAAAATCGAAGCATTAATGAGTTTCTAGTTATATATATATATATATATATATATAGATATATATATATATATATATATATATATATATATATATATATATATATATATATATATATATATATATATATATTTAGCTCTTATGATTGGTAATGTGATAAATATGTGTAGGTTTAGTCTACTTCCCTAGGGCCCGTATCAAGTCATTTTTATCGAGACCTGTAATCAATAGCCATATGTGTGACTTTATCTATAACAGCGCTTGGAGTAACACATGTGTGTCGAGATGTACCCAAACTTATACCAGAACTCAGATACTGATCTGTTGATAGTCTGGTATTTGAAAAGTCACAAATAGTTTTGCAATTTAAGTGCAAATTTTTGGTGACATTTTCAAAATCAACAAAATGCAGTTATTAGTAATTTCACTGATATTTTACATCTGCCGATTCCGACCCCAATGAAGAAAAAACCCATAGAAGACTAGTATCCCTTTCAATCATTCGACAGCTTAATCAAATGAAAATAAAGTATATTTTGAAAATTATTTTGAGATTTAAATTCTTATGATTTGAATGTATATCGGTCGATAATGAAAACCAATGTATTTGTGTGCATTATAAAAATTATATTCTTGCAAGAAAAATGCTTGCAATCTATTAACATTAGAACTATTTCAGCATGCTTGCAGCTATGTAAATGTCAGGTTTAAAAAGGTAAATTTTACGCACAGTATTAACAGTGTCTTTGTTTTGTACCATATCCATGGAACTGTACATCATATCCATTGAACTGTACACAATATCCATAAAACTGTATACAATATCCATGAATATGTACCCGACGTGTTGTTTCCTCGCAATTTGGTAAATGTCACAAATACACTTCCAGATTCCAGACTAAAGTTTTTCATAAAAGGCCTATCTTTTCGCACAAACTATTTACCGTCCTTTGAATCAGGTATAAGCTAACCAACAAACTTAATCCAGGACTTGGTTTTGAAATAAGAATTGTTTTCAAATTAAGATATCCTGAAAACATTGTACTACAAAAAATCAGTTTTCCATTTTCTCGACATCAAGCTTAGCTAACAAAAATAGTTCTGTTTAAAATTACCTTTCAGCAAAAATTGTTGAAAAATTATTTCACTTCTTAGCTGCATTGGTAAGAAAATCACATTATTGATTTTATGTCTTTTAAAACAGTTCAAATACATGTATCAAGTAAACTAAATGCAACATATTTTAAATGAGGTTAGTTTCCTTAGTGCAACAATTTCAGCAGCTGTTTACTGACATAACCCTGCTTCCAGTAAATGTTCAAGACAAAAAATGCACTAATTAACCTATCTGATCCCCAAATTGATCATGAATACAAAGAAGATAACATGGTACTTGAATAATCAGCAGTTTCGTCTAGAAACCATTTAGAAGCAATGGGGAAAAAACCCATTATTAATCCATAATCGCAACTCGCCCATTTTACCGAATTGGACAGTCTGACTGCAGAAAACTGGTCCCACTTATTCTGTTATATTCGACTGCTCCTAAAACGGAAAGCTGTTTTCGTTCACGTTCTAGAGTTCGGCTTCGAGATGGTTTTATCTGCCTCAGAGCATTTAAATCTGTGTGGTTGAAAGGTATACCCGAGAGTTTTTATTTTTTTAAAATATTTTTGTTTACACCAGTGGATGAATTTTATACAGATGACGTGCACTTCTAGTTCAATGTTATTTGCTACTAGCGTCGTGTGGTATAGCAGCGCTAGCTTTTACATCGCATAGAACTCGCAAATCGAACCTAGCAGTTTATTGCATAACATCATTGTTCGTTATTAATTTTTGTCACAAGTGTGAGAAAAGATTGCAGTACATATTTCATTCATCGTGTAATGTTTGTCTTTCGTTTACTGGAATGGATTCACTCTTTGCTAGCGAGAATGAGGATTCTTCTTGATGGTTCAGATATAAATTTACCAGTGTAACTTAAAACCAATTGAAAAGCCAAGGTCTAGCGTAAGCTATTGGGTCTCTTCGATACGGGCGATTCGCTGCTTGGTTGATTGACGGTTTAAAAACTGTAAATTAATCCGTCGCCCAATAGCAAGGCCCGATACTAGTTTGTATGTGTCCTACCTTCAGTTAATTATATCATTCCGTAGGTGAAAGCACGATCCCTGAGTTGACAAATACCTGGCCTCACACAGGTAAAGCAGTGGCGTGGAAACACACTTTGCTGGATATAGTAGATCTTTCATCAGGGATTTCAATTCCAGTAATCAAAAGTGCTTATCTAATGATTAACTATACGTAAATTTGGATCATAATTACAAGGATTATCGGTTTGCAGGACAGCCAATGTGCAAATCTGCCGAATAATTGTTACAGAAAGACACAATCTACATTTGTGTACAGTGGTAAATGGTATATTCTCTCCCCTGAACTGCCAAGAGGATTTTGGAACGTGTTGATTCTTTATGAGTTTGCTGTAGTGACAAATATTTTGTATTGTAATTTATCTGGCCGTGTTTTATATTGTGATCAGATATTTGTCTGATAACATTTTTCTTTTTCCTATTTTGTCTTACTTTGAGGACATATATGTCAACAATCTTAGGGGAATTTCAGGATGATCGGATACACTATTTACTAAAAGCTCTGGATGAAGTAGTTATAAGAAAAGCCATTGTAATCTTATTAATTGACCCACACTGATAAGTCTGATCAGAGAGCAATCATCAACTGCTCCAAAAGGTGTCCCAAGAGATGACTTTTACAACGCTATCAGTAAAGGTAAAATAGCAATTTTATCACTGACCAGTGTTCTTGTATGACAGCCCATTTACTGGCCACTTAATGGTCAATCATGTTGTAACTCATGTTAACACTTTGTTAATGCAGCGGCTTTGGAAATACTTGAAACGCTGATTGAAGGACAAGGGATTTTGATTCTATACAGGCAGTTCCACTGTTACAATTGTTGATCTGCTGAACGAGTGATCGGTGGGGGGATATCATGTAATGTCACCAAAGTCACATTCTCTTTTGATATCAAACTACAGGAGAGTGATATCTTTTTGATACGATTTGCAATTCCCTGTTGGCAGATTGTGGAACAATTGCGTGCGGTTGACAGCCCGAGGAAACTACTGTAAGGACCAAAATCTCGGTATATCGATCGGGCTAGTGATTCCAAATGACCACAACTTTGGAGGAAAAGGCGATGCCCATAAAAGGTGAGTAATTTTCTAAAATACATTTATTCGTCCTTATTTGCATATACTTATTATTTCTTTGATATCATTCCTTGTGGGGTGTTTTCCTTTCCATTTAAAAATGTCCAATATTTTTTTTTACCTTAAAGCAACAATTATTATGTATAAAGATGCGCTGAACAAAGGCATAATTTCCTAATTTTCATTTAATTCTGATTGCCAAAAATATAATAACTTAAAAAATACATATTTATACTTTCATTCGCAATATAAACAAGACTTACAATTACGTATTTTTTCAAATAATCATTCATTGCACAAAACCTAAAATTATTTAGTGCAAAATATATACCAGAACAAAACATAATCCCTGTACATAATCACATCTTCATATGTATTCTTTTCTCGGAATATATAACTTCTGTGTTGAGTTCTTGCCTAATTACTATCTTAACTATCTTATTAGTTATAATTTGCAAAGTCGTATATATATATATATATATATATATATATATATATATATATATATATATATATATATATATATATATATATATATATATATATATATATATATATATATATATATATATATATGTGTGTGTGTGTGTGTGTGTGTGTGTGTGTGTGTGTGTTGTAATCCTCCTCTTTGGGATGCGCAAAATCATAAATTTAGACTTAAATAATATCCGTTATGTTTTGACAGTTTTTATTCTTATAAAAGTGTAACAAATCCATACTTTAAATTAAATACACAAATAAATCGGGACAGTGCTTTATCTTTTGTTTAATACCATTCGATTTATTTATTTACATTCAGGATTTTAGAGAAAATATTAAGTTTGAAGATATATTTTTATCATTCCGTTGATAGGAATATGCACCGCATCGTTGTGTGATAACAATGTTCAATAATTTTGTTAATAGTTTAACCGTTAATTGGTAGCGTTTCTCATGTTAAAATTATTTTTTATTACTTAAAGGAAAATGTTAAAATTTTGCAAGGTCTATCAGACCAAGTTTCTCATTATTAACGTGCCCGGAACTTTGCTAATTTCTCTAAACATGGACTATTTACGTTATTCATAATTGTGTTGTGTTCTTTAATATTTAGGGAAATGACGATAAATTTTAATTAAAAAATTCATGGTCTGCATGAAATATGCAGTATTCTTGTGTGTGTATGTGTGTGTGTGTGTATATATATATATATATATATATATATATATATATATATATATGTGTGTGTGTGTGTGTGTGTGTGTGTGTGTGTGTGTGTGTGTGTGTGTGTGTGTGCACGTAGGTGGGTGGGTTTAATTTTGCATTCCATTCCATCTCTCCTCAATTCCATTAATATAAACCAAATATTTTCTTTTCATGAAATAGAAACAATATTGTATTCATTTTTGAACTAGTTATTCCAAAGGGATAGTTTACATTAAATTTTCTTCTCTTTCCTTTTATGATAGTTGCATTTTGATTTCAATATTTCTCTTATCATTCGTGTGTGTGCGTGTGTCTGTTTACCGCCAGTTTTCTTTTCTCCCGGGCAAACTGCTATAGCAAGATACATTTATTGTTGTTTCTAGCCAAGACATAGCCCGTAAATGTTGGCCCATTATCCCCATCCTTGAAATGATGCATACTATTTTACATCAGTTTAACTGATATTTTGAGAAGATATTGTTTTGGCCAAAGTCAGTCTCTTTCCCGAGATCTATTTCAAGCTAACGCCTGGACTCTGATCTGATACATCTCAATCTACATAAACTAGCCGAGAGATTTTGTCGCTAGTTTTGGACTCGAGTGTGGAAAGAGTAATGAATACAAAGCACAGACAAATTAGCGAATATCACTTTGAATCTAAATGCAGCAATAAATTGCAATTCGATATAATCTCCAGATCGAAGGAACGAGTCATTCCAGACACAATCTCATTCCTTCATCCCGTTACATTGATGTAAATAGTTTTTATTGTCAAAGATTTCATCCCCTTTGTCTTGATCCAACTTCATACATTTTTCATGGGGATCTTGTGACAATCCTGGTGTAATTGCGGTTGAATCCGTGGGCTTAGAACGAGTGTGTTCCGCTATCTGGGAAAATGACCTCCACAATTGATTCATCCTCGCAAAATCTTCGAGAATTACGTACCGTTTCTTCAGACTTATCACTTATCCTGGGGCAGGGAACAAATCATTGGAGATAAAAATTTCATCGAGCATAAACTGGTAGAGCATTAAATTTTCGGCGTGATTTACTTCCTGATCCTGCTAATTAATCAGAAATATCAATAAAATATGGCCACATGCGATCTTTCCTGCAGTAAATAATGTTTTGTAGGCATGGGTTTTATCTTGCATACATTCAAATATTAAAGAAGTAGCTACTCCAAGAATGTATTCATAAAGCAAACAAAGGTCTGTTTACAAAACTCTGCAATACAGACTTTTGTATTTGTGTACAAATCTATTATCATAATATAAAGTTTGAATTTTGTCTATCATCATTAGATATAAAGTAGGCCATAAATCGGAGTTATTTAGGTAAATAAAACATGAGTTAAAAAAATAATTTAACTGAAGTACACCAGGAAAGTACATGGAAGATATTTATTTCTAATCACGTTTTACGTTTAGCTGTTTAACAAAAAGCATAGATGTTTTATTACTAATTTATTGCTAACGCAGAGATCTAAAGCGGATTTCTTATGATAAAAAAAATTGACATGAAAACAAAAATGAATCATATTTTCATTCCAATAAATAAGCAAAGGATGTTCCTTTCGTACATTTTGACGTAAATTGTAAATTTTCCTGTCAAGTGTTATTTACTTTTCATGTCAATTTCTGCTGTCATTCTTTTCCTGGGACAACCACATTCTCGTGATGATAATTGACACCTCATCTGAAGTCTTTAGATTGTATTTTGTCACTGGCGGGAAGCAAAAAAAAAAAAATAATGGGGGAAAAAACACAAGCAAAAAGTCCCCAAAACAAGGCCAATTTGTGTTTTAGTATGTCCTAACCACATGTTGACAACTGACAATTTGACATCTGGTTTATCGCCTCTAGACTACGATGTTAAACTGCCAAATTGTAGCGTAATATATATATATATATATATATACATAACTCTTAATTACTCTTTAAGTAGTATATATGACTCTGTAAGTAATATATATATATATATATATATATATATATATATATATATATATATATATATATATATATATATATATATATATATATTAAAGTCATCATTGTCAACTTCGTCATCAAATTTATAGACACACACACGTGTGTGTGTGTGTGTGTGTGTGTGTTCAATGGTAGGATTCGAATCCGCATCCTTTCGATCGTGAATCTAGCCCGCTAACTACTAAGCCACCGTCGTTTTATTTTAAACGTAATTATGTGACACTTAATTACCATCTATCTATCCCATTTGTATTGCACACGAGTATTGCATTTACAACATCTATTTTTTGATTGGATGAATATTGCATTTACAACATCTATCCTATTTTTTTATTGAATGAGTTTAGCATTTACAATATCTACCCTATTTTGTATTGCATTAGTATTGCATTTTACAATTTAATATTTAAACTTTGCGACTTATTTTTCACCAATTACACAAAATATTTAAACCAAAATCATCCTCAATGTCATTATTAAATTCCTTCAAGTTTCTTTTTTATTTAAACTTTTACACTTCGAGCAAAAATAATATGACATGAATTATGCAGATTTGTACAATATGCTTATACTACGAAAATCTCATTGGCGCATATTGATTCCGATTTCCTTTCAATAAATTGAAATAAAATATATGCTGCCGATGAGATTTAAAGTATTTAAAATAATACCGAAAACAGTAATAAAAACATTTCAAGTATTTAAAATAATACCGAAAACAGTAATAAAAACATTTCAAGTATTTAAAATAATACCGAAAACAGTAATAAAAACATTTCAAGTATTTAAAATAATACCGAAAACAGTAATAAAAACATTTCAAGTATTTAAAATAATATCGAAAACAGTAATAAAAACATTTCAAGTATTTAAAATAATACCGAAAACAGTAATAAAAACATTTCAAGTATTTAAAATAATACCGAAAACAGTAATAAAAACATTTCAAGTATTTAAAATAATACCGAAAACAGTAATAAAAACATTTCAAGTATTTAAAATAATACCGAAAACAGTAATAAAAACATTTCAAGTATTTAAAATAATATCGAAAACAGTAATAAAAACATTTCAAGTATTTAAAATAATACCGAAAACAGTAATAAAAACATTTCAAGTATTTAAAATAATACCGAAAACAGTAATAAAAACATTTCAAGTATTTAAAATAAGTTATCCCGCACAGAATGATAAATGTAATTCAAGTTATCCCGCACAGAATGATAAATGTAATTCAAGTTATCCCGCACAGAATGATAAATGTAATTCAAGTTATCCCGCACAGAATGATAAATGTATTTTAAGTTATCCCGCACAGAATGATAAATGTAATTCAAGTTGTTCAGTACAGAATGATAAATGCATTGCAAGTTGTACAGTATTTAACGACAAATACATTTCAATTTATACCGTACAGAATGACAAGTACATTTCAAAGTATACGATACATAATGATACATATATTTAAAGTTATACAGTACAGAATTATAAATACATTTTAAATTGTACATTATTCGATGACAAATACATTTCAATTTATACTGTATAGTATGACAATAACATTTCAAAATATACCGTACAGAATGATAAATGTATTTTAAGTTATCCCGTACAGAATAAATACAATTTAAGTTGTACAGTATTTAATGACAATTACATTCCAAATTATACCGTACAGAATAATCAATGCATTTGAAGTAATTCTGTACCGAGTAGTAACTACATTTTAAGTTATACCATACAGAGTGATAAATACATTTTAAGTTATACCATACAGAGTGATAAATACATTTTAAGTTATACCATACAGAGTGATAAATACATTTTAAGTTATACCATACAGAGTGATAAATACATTTTAAGTTATACCATACAGAGTGATAAATACATTTTAAATTATACCATACAGAGTGATAAATACATTTTAAGTTATACCATAAAGAGTGATAAATTAAATACATTTTAAGTTATACCATAAAGAGTGATAAATACACTTTAAGTTATACCATACAGAGTGATAAATACATTTTAAGTTATACCATACAGAGTGAAAAATACATTTTAAGTTATACCATACAGAGTGATAAATACATTTTAAGTTATACCATACAGAGTGATAAATACATTTTAAGTTATACCATACAGAGTGATAAATACATTTTAAGTTATACCATACAGAGTGATAAATACATTTTAAGTTATACCATACAGAGTGATAAATACATTTTATGTTATACCATACAAAGTGATAAATACATTTTAAGTTATACCATACAGAGTGATAAATAAGTTTTTACAGAAACAGAATACTGGTTGTGATGTTAGTAAATTTTAACAAATAAGAAAATTAAAACTGAGCAAGTTAGCTGTCATCATGGCAGCAATTTCAACTTAATTGATCATTCATTTCCTATTGAAAAATAACGTTTTCAAAAAAGAAACTGTGGAAAACACATTGGTATACATTGTATGATTTGTCAATTGTCTGGAATTGGTTTGTAATTTAAATTAATTGAATCAAATAAATTAAATATGTTATTTATTTTTTAGTAAGTTTGAAAGCATCTTTGTGCTAAATTCAATTCAGATCATGATTTATCAGGTGGCTGTTTTCTATATGCTAAATCAAATGAGCATTTTGTTAAAAGGATTCATTTATTCTTCTATGAAAGAGAAGATATATAATTATTCATTCCTTGTATCGAACTTAGATTAAAAGGATAATGCAGTTTCAAACGAAGCTGAAAACTGTCATGACGATGGCTGAAATTGGCTTTGTGTACGTGTGTGGGCGTATCATTACCTGAGAAAACGTCCCCTCAAACAAATTTACGTCATCGGCAAATTTGCGTAATGTGAAGAAATTTGTATAGTAATATCGTTCTTTCATTATGTATTGAAGATATTGCGAATAGGCGTGAAAATAACTAAATTCGAAAGGAACAGATTATTTAATTCAGAATGTAGCAAATGACAAAATGGTGAAGTTATGCCCGTAGGAACCATTCATCGCTTACACACACACACACACACACACACACACACACACACACACACACACACACACACACACACATATATATATATATATATATATATATATATATATATTATCGCACATATACACAAATATTCACACACACATACACACAAACTTACTGTCTCACATACACACACATGAATAAAATTAAGTCAAGAGAAAGTCAACAACATTATCTAAGACTGCATGTCTGACTTCGTTTTGAAATGAACACCAATTCATAAGAAATACAAAAAGGTTTGTACATTGAAAAATATGTGTATTGATAATATGTATCTATAATCAAAAGGACCCATTGGTTAGTTTCCATGATAACTTCCCTTATAAGTCAATGCATTTGCAAAAAAAAAATATTTCTGATTCATCTTTGCTAAATATTATTACAAGTATCTACTAATCTCTGTCCGTAAATGTTTTTGCTTGTCAGGTAATTAATATTTTTAATCCACTATACAGTTTTACACCGCATCCATTTCTGAACGAAGATATATTTATAGACCAAAAATTTGAACCACGACGCCCTGTTTATTATTTGAAAAATTACATATACTTTGTTTATAGCTTACATTGTAAACTTGATTTCAATAAAAGAATATATTTTTCACAATCTCATTTATGATTGAGCAATTTCTTGCATCTCCTGCACGCAGTGGTATGGGATATTTTAGTTTCATGTTTGGATATACTCCTTTAGGCTCTTGATCCATTTTTACATGATACAAGCAAGAAACGTTAAGCTTTCACAATATTTGAAAATGTAGGGTTATTGATTGCATTTACTAGGCATGTCGTTAAGTGAATTAGATTAATGAATTTTGTCCTGTACTGATCTTTTGAAATTTAGTCTTGTAAAATTACTCTTAGCGAGTTATTGCATACTGCACATGGTCATATTTGACCAAGCAGAACAATATGTAAAGTACGTTGTCCGGAAACATGCTCTATGAACTACCCTGGAAAGAGTTTAGTTGCTAGGTAGCTCATATTAAACAATTAATTTTAATCAGCGACATGCTTCTTAAAATTGTATAATATTTATTCCAATCACCTACACAAATCTGAATTCAATCGAGATATTTAAACAAAGCTCTTTGATGGAATCTTTAAAGTTTTCAGATGCTAATGTGTGTGAGGGTGAGGTAGGGAGTCAGATGATTGGCGAATACATTTCAATACCAAAAAACTGTTGCTTACACACATGACACTAATTCTGGGAATTAAATTTAACATCTATAAAATTCAATATTCAGATTCTTTAGTTGATAAAAAGAATGAAACCGTATAAAACAACTGAGCAAAGCCATGCGTAGTAACGACTGTATGTTTTCGGTAAATTGCAATATTAAAGTATAAATTTGTTATCTACATTTTTGTATGGAAAGTAAGACATGCTTTAAGTTATACTAGAAACTGCGTACATCTCGCAGAATCTGTATTTCTTGCCGAGTTATTCCTCTATAACCACGGTTTCTCTGATGATTCCAGTTATTCCTTTATAATAACGGTTTCTAGGGTAATGTCCAGTTATTCCTCTATGACCACGGTTTCTCTGATGAGTCGAGTTATACCTGTATAATAACGGTTTCTACGGTGATTTCCAGTTATTCCTATATAACCAGGGTGTCTAGGGTGATGTGTAAATTCAACTATATGGTCATTTGAGTATTGCTGGTTTGGATTTGCTGTTCAGTTGAGTTGAGATCCAATATCGTGAGAAGATAGCTTGGCTTCAGAAGTCATAAATTAAAAAGCACACACCACTTAGCGTTGCTATGCTGAAGAAGAAAAAAAAGCATGCAGCAAAATGCAACCATGTATTCGGATTTTCAATTTAACAAAAAGTTTATTAACTCCATTCCATTTTGAATGCCATATTTTAGAACAAGGACTCAGAAAAGGAAAGAGGTACGGTGTACAAAATCATTGCGATAGATGTTGTACTGATGTACCAAATAACAGAGAAAGAAAGAGATACTTGCGATCAAATTATCATAAATCTAGACACATTTTGCTCAGTTGTATACCTTCAGCGCAAGTGTGGCCCGACTTTAATCTCATTCTTCTTCTATTCGCCATCGAAGGGCATTGTCGCTCATCTGCAACAAGAGAAATGATTGTTTTTCTTATGCGTCGATCCTTCTATCTGGGTTGTTTTCAAAATTTTCCATACGCCGTTTCAATTTGCTTTCCGCTCAGCTGTTTAGCGAATAATAAAAATGCGGACTATTTTGTTTTGACAACAAAATTTAGTTTCTTGATCTCCTTGACATGGTTGATTTCCTCTGACCCAAAACTGAGTTGGAACTTTGAATTTCAAAGAAAGCTGTTTTTGCCATTATGGTTGATACTTCAGTTTTGTAATTTCAGAAGACGAAAACAGCACAAGTTCAGAAAACAACGGTAATACAACTGCCATTCCAAAGAAGAAGTCAAAAAGAGGTACGTGGTGACACTTTTTGTTACCTTAAACGAAAACGAAATTTTATTCCCTGGTAGCATGCATAAAGAAAACCGGTAACTAATCTTCATTGAACGCTTGGCTCGTTTCCACCAAATGTACATTCCTTGAGAAAGATTTTTAAAAAAAACATTTTGCAGATCTTAGTTTTTTTAATAAACTTATATGTACTTAGATTCGAAAGGCAACGACTCTTAAAAGCATTCTAGTTGTAAAATATCTTAAGACAAGAGTGAAAGCTACCTTTCCAAAGCAGGTGTGAAACCCCAGGTAGACAGATATATATAAAAAGTAACAAACTTTCAAAATGCTTAAAACATTACTCAGTATGACTTCAAAACATTTTCAAAGGGCATTAAATTATGAAAATAAAATTAGAGCTCTTCTTCTTAACCGAATATCAATCACCTCTACTTAATCGAGTATCAATCACTTCTTAATCCAGTATCAATCACTTCTTAATCCAGTATCAATCATTAAATATGATTCCGTCACATCCGCTAAATGGAACTACCTATCAATGCTGATAAACAGAAAACGCTTAGAAAAGAATTGACTACTCACTGCAGTTAATAAGTTAATGTATAAAATATAGGATAGAGTCTCAGATCAATTATTTGGCATCTGTAATAGTATCTAGGCGTTAATTATCAACATTTACGTCGATATCTTAAAACGGGCGGGGTGTGTGTGTGTGGCATAGTAGATACTCTGTTGTTAGTGAATATTGGGTTGAAACATTATTGTCGCAATACAAACTTGTGTAGTTTAAAGTTTGTCGTACATTTATTTGAATATAGTTCTTTTACATTAAAAAGGCACCAAATTAACCTTCAAAACCAGCATTTGAAAAGAAAATCTAGTTGTTTTCCATATAGGAGAACTTAGAAGGTTCCGAGTTTAGAAAATATCAACTACATGATGATATAATATTTGTATTACCTCCAGTAGAATTCAGTGCTATCTCATGTAGGGAAACAAGTCCAAGTCTTATCCGTCTGACTCAAAACACGACTATTCTTCCTATCTAGACTCTTAATCCAACTTTGGAAAAAATATCAACACATTTTCATGTACTGAATGAATATATTTCGTACAAATATTTATATATTTCAGGAAAATTAAAATGATTTCTTTAGCATCCATAGCCTGTCTGTTTAAAGTAATTTGATACGCGTAAGAAAGAAAGCGTTATTTATTTCCAGTAAAGAATGTGCAACACTGATATATATATATATATATATATATATATATATATATATATATATATATATATATATATATATATATATATATATATATATATATATATATATATAGAGAGAGAGAGAGAGAGAGAGAGAGAGAGAGAGAGAGAGAGAGAGAGAGATCCCATTTCTAAACAACAAATAGTCCAACTTACATTTCATACGAAATAAAATTATAATCTGTATTTTTTTCTTTCCTATCTTGATGTCTATTTTCAGTTTTGTCCACGTTATATTAAGATCACATTATCAAGAGGTCTGCGCCTTTCCAAAAGAGTCGTATAAATGAAAAACATTTAGATGTTACAACAATAATAAGTGCAATTTAAATTGAATGACAAGCAATCTGAATTGCCTGAAAATCCAATTCTTTACTTTTAAAAAGACAGAGCCTTCTGTAAAAACGATTAGCTAAATCTGGATAAATAAGCACAACTTTGGCGCTTACATTTGACAAAAGTCGTCCAAATCACGTTGACCGTAGCGCACGATAATACAACACGAGTCCTTGACAAAAGTATATGCCTCATTATGACAAATACTTGAAAATGAGAAAATACTTGTTGGGTTTGACCCAAAGGTTGAACACAAATAAATTAGGTAATTAAAATTGTTACACACTAAATCTTGCGCGGTTGAAAAAAAATGAATCCATGTGAGTAATGACTGTTTCCGTTACTTTTCCCAGTACTTTGTTCAAAAGTCTGTCTTTGAGAATCTGCAGGTAGAGATCTTTAGCAGTGTTTTATTGAGATGCAATTTAGTTCTTGGCTGTTTCGGAAGGATATTTTTGGTTGATGGGTCGAATGGTTTCATATTTTCAATTGTATTGTATATCCCTTGTTTGCTACGAATCTGTATTTTTTCTTCCTGGAATCAGGCATGTTACCTTATATGTATGGTCTTAGATCATGGGTGTATTTTTTGGTATTCAACAATGATGATACACGTAAGGATTACATATTTACGATTAATTTCTAACTGAAAGTACTTTGTGTTTGAGCCTACCGGTACAACACAGGAAAATTAAAGTCTGAAGAAAAAATTAATATATAACAATTTCAATATTGTTACAGTAATACTAAATCACACAAAATCCATTGCAATTACCTTTGATATATTTATTTGTTCACACATCTATGACAGTGTTATTGTTAACATTAAAAAAAAAACAAATAATAAGGTTTATCAATCTTGATTATGTCAGATAAACTCTTACGCCACATTTACATTTAGATTCTGTTTTCTTTGACTGCAAACAAAATTTTAATGCTCTAGACAAACTTGAGGTTTATATTACATGTATGGAGCCGTTTATCTTAAATAGTGTTCGCAAGGAATATACGTATTTTAGCAGCTACGTATTTGGGGCCTTTGTCTAAAGTCTCTGCTTGATTACCAACAGTGATGCTACGTACTGCTTAACGATACAAGCGCACACATGTGGCAAGATATTGTTCACCTGAGTTCCAGTTAATTAAATTTCTGTATGCCTTACCTGTTCAAGGTAGGACAGGTCCTACGGTTCTGTCTAATGATTGCTGGAGAGCTATAGCAATGCTTGGTTTAAGCTCAGCTGCTGTTATTGATGTGATTGAAAGTAATTGTTAGAAAAGACGTATTATTGATATGTAGTCTGCGCCTTAATCCCTGAATAGCAATAATTGATTAGGACTATTATAAACAAAATAGCTGCTAACCGTTCCGTATCAGCCCAATGTAAAATATACAATGATGGCAAAACAAAAATCATCCGTAGTTAACGATCGATGTATCACATTCTTTCTTGTGTTAATTGCGAATGCTATCTACTAGTCTACGTAACGATTGCTGTATCCTATTATCTTTTGAGTTAATTGCGAATGCATTCTACTAGTCTCCTTAATGATCATTGTATCCCTCTCTACTTTGCGTTAATTGCGAATGGTTTCTACTAATTGCCCTAACGATCGCTGTATCCCTACTACTTTGCATTAATTGTAAAAATGTTTTACTGTTCTCCACAATGTGGAGCTACAACGGGTTTACATATTGCATATTTTCTTCTCGTCTCTCGGATATGGAGGTACATCGTTTAGATATCGCATACTTTTACGTTGATTTATACAAATCTTGGTCTCACTTCCATTTTACATCTTAATTGTTTCATTATCAAATGTCCAACAAATGGTAAGACTTACAAAAATGGTACTAACAGATGCCTCGCTTGACACTCAGCATTAAAAGGTTAGTGTTAGGACTGGTTGGGACATCATGCTACATGTCTGCGGCATGATGCCCCAGTGCAAAACATCGCTATAAACTAAATCACTGCAGACATCATAGCGATATGACTGAAAAATTGTTAAAGCTACGTTAAAAATCCTAATCAAACAAACAAACCAGCAAATGGTATTTCTGCAAGGATAATCCAGTTTGCCATCTCCACATACTGCTGCTATATTTGCAGTGTGATTTTGGGATACTCAAGAAAGTTTGATTATCTTTGAAATAAAATGAAGTTACAATAGTTTAGAATATAAATGCCATACGAAACGAAATGAAGTTACAATAGTTTAGAATATAAATGCCATACGAAACGAAATGAAGTTACAATAGTTTAGAATATAAATGCCATACGAAACGAAATAAAATGAAGTTACAATATTTTAGAATATAAATGCCATACGAACCGAAATAAAATGTGGATGTTTTCTGAGCTTAGGTCATTAAACTGTAACTTCAAAAGAAAACTAGCCACAGAAAACATGACGAAAGAAAACACTTAAATTCTCCCCAAATCGAACACAATACCTGATCTAGATCGGGAATGGTCTTTTTCATATATGTCCATCATCTACACAAGTCTATACGACCGTCTTCAAAAACTAGTTAGATCTGTCATACTGACTTTGGTAAACATTGATTAGTTGGCTACTTATTTTTTTTTTTTATAAAAGATTAAAAAAATTCTTTCTCAAAACTGCAGCTGCGTTCATGATTTAATGTTATTTTTTCGTAAAATGTTATGACACGAAGAGTTTATTTAAAAACCACAGATTTGTGATTTACTAGTGCATGAAATTATAATAGTATTTGACTTCCATAGTTGATGCTAAAACATTTGTCAACCTTATCCTAGTATAATATAAGCCACGTGTACAAATGACAATCCTCTGGAAATATCGCTGATCCGTATATATTTGTGTTGCCTCTGGACATGTCATGGACATTAATACGTTTCTTATGTATTCTCCACAATGCTTTGTTAAGACTCTGCGTTAAACAGACTTTGTTGAAAGTGTACTGAGTTCTGGAATTGAAAGGAACTTGGCTTTTATATAAGGACATCGATGCGAGTCCGTTCCTTTGTGTGAATAAAAGTTGCCCAACCAAAACTATTTAAACCAACTATACTTACGCCGGATTAGATGATGCATGTTCTGGCGTCTATAACTTATATAATATAAGGCTGTGATTCACAGAAAAAGATTGACTAAGGCGATACTAATCGTAAAACGACGAACCTGCCTTAGTGTATCGAATGTGAACTGAACGATTAAAAAGTGAGCCTTAATGGGACAGACTTGAGTTAGTTCTCTTGAAACCGACCAAAAACATACATTTTCTATAATACATATGTGGATATGTAAAATAACTAATAACATTTTAGGGATCCTAGAGTAAATGTCATAAAATGTTTTTTTTTTTTTTTAAAATACTAAAATGATTTACTGTTTAATTGGATTTTTACTGTTTAATTGGACCAAACTTTTGTCTAAACTAGCAAGCATCTAATATTTTCAAATTAGTTAACTACGTATAGTTGAAAACATTTTACTAGTAATCAGTATGATTTCCAATAGACTGCAAAAGTGTTTTTATATGAAAGATAGTTGTATTTTAGAAAGCCACTTCCTCTAATGTAATTACTAGAAATAATTATTTTGAAATATTTAATTAGTATTCCTGATGCTTTTGATCATGCCGACAAGATGCACATAGCCAACAACTATCTTTATGCATTTCAGCATTATAACGTTAGCCTGGGATTAACGGAAGTCTATAATCAAGATATCTGATTGGTTGAATTTAAAACTTTAGCCTGGGATTAACGGAAGTCTATAACCAAGAGATCTGATTGGTTGAATTTATAACTTTAGCCTGGGATTAACGAAAGTGTACAATCAAGAGAGATCTGATTGGTTGAATTTTTAATGTGCATTAAATTCAAAACATAAATATCTTAACCCTAGGCTTAAACGTTTAGACAATTTGTTGGCATAACATCGAAAAGCAACATTTCGTCATGTTATTAAACATGATTTTGTGGAAACCTCTTGAATATGGGGTACAAGATTTGTTCCATATTTCAATCCAATCCAAACTGATACGAGTCAATCATGATACACTTTCAAAAAACTATTGTTTTGTTCATTAGTAAGAAAAGACTGACTATGAATTTACATTGACTATGTTAATGATCTTATACCAATATGCTGAAACAACTTTAATCAATAATGTTCATCTCCTGTAACTCTTTATTAGGATTCAATTCAAATATCATAAAATGTCTCGACAAATGTAATAAGCAAAATTGATTTTTGACTCAGCGTGTTGTTACTTGTGATCCTTCTCCTCATCAGTTCCATGCTGCCTTGAACATTTATTTGTCAGAAATGAAACTGTTCTTTAACTAAAAAAACACAAAAGCTAGTAGCTTTACATACCCGTTGGCGCATTTGTGTTTTTAAAAGAAAGAAAACATGTATTCCTATTTAGAGTGACTTCCCCTTCATGTGCACGCGCGTTCTTCTAATAGATCTTACCAATTTTTTTTTCTCCTCTTTCTCCTATTTTCGAAAGGGCTCAAAGATCCTAATATTATATAAAGCATTTTTTTTAGCTGTCTCAAAAATAGATTTAATGATCTGAAATACTGTAACATGACTTCTTGTATGAAGGTCAGGTTTTATAACGTAAACTGACCAGAGCTCGGAACAAAAGCAATTCAAATATTTGACAAGACCTAAGGGAGCAATTATCTTCATCACGTCATAACATGCATACCTGTCATCGTTTTCTGCAGTCTTGATAAATTGTCCATCGAATCAGACAGGCTTAATGAAGGATTTATTCCCTCAATAAAATTCAAACATGGTCTTTTGATTACTACGAGGAAGTGCACTTTTACGTTTATAAAACTCTTGGGCTGAAAAAAGTATAACACACCTGCGAGGCCATGCAAGCTAAGCTTCATCCACAGTGTAAGAAGACGATCGGTATAGAATGCACCTTGACTAGAAATATATGTACATGTACAGACAGATAGATAAATATTAATTCAATATCTGAATGGCATTTGAAACCGGTATTTTACAAACCATTGGTACCTATTTATTTATTTACTTATTTATAATATATATATATATATATATATATATATATATATATATATATATATATATATATATATATATATATATATATATATATATATATACGTCTGCCATTCCAATCGTCATGGCAAATTTTAATTTGTTAAAAATATTCATTTAATATTAGGAGGTTCCAATTCATTTAAGAAGTCACAATTCAAGTGAGTATTTCTAAATCCAGAAGACGTAGGATAAGAGATTATTATCCGTGAAATAAAAGCAGAGCTGAGAACATTTCACCCTTAAACTGACGGTTTGGGCAACATTTATCTTGATATGATAAATACAACCTTTCATTAAAAAATACGGAAATAGTGCCTTTTTTATATATTTGGAAATGTGCCTGTTGCTTATGAAAATTTAATTTGTGCAAGACTCTTAGCAAATAATAGGGGGCATATATTTTCTTTAGTTTAGACAGGTAGATGTTAATGCTTGTGGATCATTTATTAGTGACGTTTAACAAGATGGTTTAGAAAGCTTTAGTCTAATATATTCTTCATTGGTTTATGCCTTATCCCCACCTTACATATTATCAGTTCATATCCTGGCGCGTGCTGGTGCGCGCGCGTGTGTTTGTGTACTCCTCAATCAAATATAAACTGAGCTTAGTTTGAAATAACATAATAAATGAGAGCCGAGTCTCCAATGAGTCAAGAATGAGAATTCCTTGTTCCATGATAATTTAAAAATATCTGAAATAAACTCTATATATGGTTGAAATGTTCACCAACTATTAAAGCTTATTCCTTTTAATTTATCTCCAACATTCTATTTATTATCCGTTCGAATTAGTACTTCTTACTTCATATCATATCATATCATATCATATCATATCATATCATATCGTATCGTATCGTATCGTATCGTATCGTATCGTATCGTATCGTATCAATCATATCATATCATAACACATAATTAAAAGTCAAAGTAATGCTCGTATCAAGAATAATAAAGGAACCCAAGTAAAAACAACTGGGTCCAGCTTAAGAAGAAAACATAATTTGTGTAAAACACGTGCAATAGGGGAATTCAATCAAAGAACCTATAGACTAAACTCAATGGCGAAAGCTATTCTCTGGAGATCAATGTCTGGCATTTAAGATTTCGGTTTATTATTTTAAACAGCTTTATTTATTAATTTTGAACGAACAGATATGAGGTTTTACACGTGTCTACTTTTATGAATATGATTTTGCTGTATTCAACTCAAACTTATTGTTTGAAGTCGTTTTGCTGGCTACATATTTTAAAGTAATGACAATAGAGAAGCTGTTTACTCTTGCTTTGGAAAAAAGAATAAAATGATTTGAAACAACAGTTTTATCGCAGACCCCACGACTTATAAATTCTTTTACAATTTCTCCTTTTTGCACACCGCTCTTTCCACCAACTAACTTAAAACTAAAATTGATATATAATTCTAAATATTTATTTGCAGGTTGCATTTCTTGTTACTTATTGGTGACATACACATCCAAATATGTGCAAAATTTTTTTAATTCTTTTTGTAACATGCATATCAACGATGTGTTATTGTTTTTATTCTTGTTCTTGCTTTTTGTGTGTATGTTTAACTTTGTGGTAAAAGAAATTGAACTTTACAGTCGAAATTATCGTCACGAGGAGCACTAAAAAAAAATGGCCCGAGACATATCGGCACTTAAACTGAAGTCCATTTATTTAACTATTCTGTTGACTATGACCTTAACATAGCACTTCCTCAGACAAATGACTTTTTGGGAAGGTTGTGCCGTTATATTTCAATTTCTGTCGGTGGTCGATTGCCGAGGAAGGTAATTAGGCAGTAAATAGAGCCATGACTGTTTTACGTGGGATTCGGTCTTGCTTCATGTTCTAAATGACACAGACAGGGATATATCAATTACATCATTGGTGATTAATCATGAGATTAATGATTATTAATCAATCTGACGTTTGGAAGGTTAAACGTTAACTGGCTGATTAGACATCTTGTAATCGTTGACTACTAAACACGGCCTGCTTGATTGATAAGTTACTAATATTCCTATCGCCTTCCAATTTTCTGATAAAATTAGGTTCCCGATGGCGATGTCTCGGTGACATGTTCGTTAATTTATTTATGGTGGCTATTCGACATGCACAATGCCTTTATTTGGAGGTAATTTAAGACCAATTTAGGATGAGATTCAGTATCAATTGGTATTAGCCCCTCAAGAAAGCCATTTCCTTCTGAGCATTTTTCAAAACGGTAATAAACGGCATTATATGAGTCAAATCTAAAAGATCACAGATCGTCACTTTAAAAAACAATTGAGTCAAAGCAATTGTATTATCGATAGTAAATATATAGATTAAACAACGTGTTGATTTTCAGGACGTTTTATGTACTTACAGATTTCAACTGTCCATAAGGCATTAAACAAATTTAAACTGAAAGGAAATTCAACAAATTCAAGACGGATGAATATGAACAATAATATGAAGCAATCGGTAAACACGTATGTATGTATGCATGCGTGCGTGCGTGCGTGCGTGCGTGCGTGCGTATGCATGCATGTATGTATGTATGTATGTATGTATGTATGTATGTATGTATGTATGTATGTATGTATGGATGGATGGATGTATGTATGTATGTATGTATGTATGTATGTATGTATGTATGTATGTATGTATGTATGTATGTATGTATGTATGTGTGTGTGTGTGTGTGTGTGTGTGTGTGTATGTATGTATGTATGTATGTATGTATGTATGTATGTATGTATGTATGTATGTATGTATGTATGTATGTATGTATGTATGTATGTATGTATGTATATGGACTGGAAGCTAGTCTGTAATATGAACGAATAAGGTCTTTGTACGCCTACAACACATTTCCGCTTCTCAATGCAATGCGCAAGCGCCACGGCTATCATTTAGCAAGGTAATTTAAGAAACGTGCTCGATATTACAGGTTACAGTGGCGTTAGGGAAGAATGAGTAACATTAAAAACTATTCTTTAAAGCATATGGCACGTGTCGGCTTTCTTTCAATAAAATCCTGCAATTGTAGAAAACATCACAAAGCACGAGTTTTCAACATGTTAGGGTCATATAGCTACACCCAAAGTATTACAAAATACGATGGCGTAATTGGAAGTATCAGCAAGTAATTGCATATTTCTTGGGAAAGGGACTCTACTTCATTGAAAAAGTTTCTTCTTAAATAACAGTTTTTTTACGATCGATCTGGCTCATCAAAAACCTGGATATCCGGATTATTTTCTTTAACTGCACGACACTCAGAACATCTCGAAGAATACGCCACACGTTCAGATTGCTACAACCTAATTGCAAGCATATCAAAGACATTCACCTGCCTGATAAAGGAAATAAACGTCAATGGTGTAGAAGTGTATTAAATGCACGCGACGATTGTCATCTGATTTAGTTAGCATTTGCGCGCGCTGGCAGTAAAATGTTGACATTTGCCGATGGGGATGGAAAGGACAGGAAGTTATTTATTCTCGGAACATTAGATGATCAGGAAACGGAATAAGAAACCTGATCCAGTTGCGTACGTCAGTGGTCACTGTTATTCGTCTGGCCACTGTATCTCACTTTTACATGGACATACGATACGAAGCTTTTTCGTATAAGAAATATATACCGAACATAAGCCCATATCAAGAATACAGAAAGTAATGATATAACGTATTAACATGGAATCGACCACTGTGACTCAATATGTCATTTCTACTTTTGATATTAAAAGACTTATGTTACCACTTGTTTCATAAATGTTTCCCCTACCCCGAAATTAACAGTATAGACAGATACTAATAATGCAAATAGTTAATATTTAGCACGTGTTGTTCGCTTGGGTAACTGAAATATAGCATTGCTTAAATACCAGTGAAATTAAAATAACCATTAATGAACAAACGGAGGTGCAAAAATTACCCCAGAAAATAAAATCACTAGCAGGTGAAAATGATAATTATAATCATTGCCTTTATTAAAAAGCAGGAATATATAATGCTGTAGAACTAGGCATGATTCTTATTATGATAAAAGTTATTCACGACTCGTTTCATAATGCTGGGCTTTTAAGAACTGGACACGTAGCAAAATGGACGAAACCAAAAGTAAACCGCTTTGTTGCTGAATATCTATTTTTAATTTGATTTCTTACATAACTTTCTCACATCTATATGCTTCAAAATATATATAGCAAAGGGACACCAATCCCTCCTCGCAACGGGGCAAAGATCCTTCCTCGCAAATAATTTATAATCGTCTGAATGCATATTTTGATATTCTTTTGCCCCTAGGCCACATTTGCTATCATTTAATTGTAACAAACTTTATCATTCTTTTGAGTCTAATTGCTCATTTTACATGCGATCAATCCTATCCTGCATTATGATTGGAAGTAGTACCCTGGGCGATTACTACGCGACCATTTCACCCTATGTCTAGTCATTATCGGCCTTTTAACGCATTTATTGTAGTTTGCTGTTTTGAGGCCTGCAGCATCAAACTTTCACACAGATCTCTTTCGCTTGGTGTAAAGCAGTGAAGTCTTATCTGTAACCCCACCGTTACAGTTTTTTCTCAGCCATTCTGAATTAGTTGTTTTTCTAATCTTTTGCCTATCGTTTAATCAGCGACTGTGGACGAGTGACAGTAAATGAGCGTTTAGCGTTGAAAACAAACACCAAATGTTGAAAATTCTTTCTGCTAGAAGAGATGGGAATATGGACAAATACTTGCCTGAGAAATATTATCTTGTACATTACGGTATACTCGACGATACACAATGGGATGAAATGCTAACCGACTATCAAAATACATATAACCCAAGAAGAATGTTTGCAAAAGAAAGTCCAGGAAACATATATGCTAACATTTATGAATACCCCCATCCCGATCTCAAGACACAACTCACTCGGTAAAATTGTATTTCTTTAAATAAATAGTGAATTAGGAATATGAAAATAAACAACCCAAAGGTTCCAAGGGGTGGGGAGGCGCGACTAAACGCCTTTCTGTGACTTGTGAGATACTTGTAATATTTTATAATTTATATTTCCTTAACATTAAAAATCTTGACAACTAAATTGTCTTCAGCAGCAGCAAAGAGGGTGAACAGACCGAAACTATTTCAGACAAAATCCTAAAGGATTTCAAACCGAAACCATTTCAGAGAGAGAGAGAGAGAGAGAGAGAGAGAGAGAGAGAGAGAGAGAGAGAGAGAGAGAGAGACCTTCATCAAGACGGTTTTAAAACTTGTTGCAGAAAGAAACAAGTTCTTCAAAGTCATTTCAATACTAATGCCGTTTCACTTCAATATTAACGGAAGGAGACAACAATGCACCTTTGGTTGTGACTGATCTGAATCCGGGCGGTGCCAATGAGAATGGGGTGGAAGTATTTGGGTGATGGAGATTGAGGTGGGGTGGGGTGGAAAGCGTTGGGTTGTGGTGGGGTGGTTCTGTACCCCTCCTCCATGTAAAAGCAGCCGGAACGTTTTCTAAAGAAAGCTTTCTTTAAAGTTGGATGGTTTAAAATAATGCCATGGAAAAGTTAAAATGCAGACGTTAATAGGGGCTTCACTTTATTGGTCCACACCAATTGCTTCATCCAACAAACCCTTGTTTATTTTTTCCACACCCAAGAAATATTTATCTACCTGCCCCTGTAAATAGTAGACAGAAATTGTAATACATAAAACAGAATGACGGCATTCATTCGAATATTATGTCTTGTAAATTTAATAAATGTATGGAGAGCACATTAATTACGAGATTGGCTGAGTTTTCGTCTGACTATAAGATAATAGACCGACAGTATATATCATCTGCATTGCCATATATGTGTATAACACAACAAATATGCAAAGAAGGAAAGTAGAAAAGGAAATACAGAAAGGAATATATAATGTAAAATTTTATTACGTTACGAAGTAATACCTAAGTACAACACAGTAGTAACTGTATATTTGCAGATACTTACAAGCAATTTCCCTGTTTGGCGAACGTTACTCTAGTCAAATATTTTCTCACCAACAAACAAAAAACATGCTGAAATATTGTACCGTCACGTTGTTCGCAAGCTTCAAAGCCGCCATCACAGAAAACGGCACAGAAACGTGTTGACCTTTGACATTCTTCTTCGACCCAACTGAACTCTGTCAGAATTACTCTTATTATTTATGCGCGTGGGAAGTAGATCTTGTTTTTCATGAATCTCATACTTTTCTTAAATGGACATTTCATGTATCATATAGGGAGTGTGACAACAAAAGAGTTCAGCTGTTCACCATACATAAGGTGTGTGCATATATTTGGCCGCGATATCTAGGTTCCGCGGGGAAAAGGAAGAACGTAATTACCCTTCCAGCGCATGGTTAATTTACATTGTCTACAAAAACTTGCAAGTACTTATCTAGGAGTCCGACATAATTATAACACGAGACAAATGTGACAATTTATGTCAAAATATGAAAATTTAGAAGGAAATCATTGTTTCAGATTTTCATCACGTCAACATTGAAATAGTCACAGTAAATACATTTCTTAAGAGTGGTATTTTATGAGCACTAGATTTCTAATTAGGAATATTTTTCAAATTTTATCATAAATTTATTGCCAGTTTACGGCGTCATGTGCTGGCGTAGGTGTCAAAAGAAAACCGAAACGTTTCTTTAAAAAAATATCATTAACTTGAAACTCTGTGTCTTCCTTAATCTTCAAAATGCAAACTACCAGCTTAGTTACTTGTCCTTGAAAAAGAAGCGTACAGAAAACAGCAAATAAATAAATAAATAAATAAATAAATAAATAAATCATGCAAAATTATAAACGTTTTTAAATATTTCCCCTTAGTGTTGCCGTTATTTCTGAATTGCAACATTATTTGCTTGAAACTATTGTCATGAATGATTATGCATACATGAGACATATGAGTAAATTTCTATTTCCAAATTTAAATCGTTTTTAAAATTGAACCATTAACAAGGTAGGTCCATAATACATCTTTCTTTCCTATAGTTATCATTGTTTCTGTTTGCTTTTATTTTGTCATTTAAATGACCCACAAGAGTAACAATACTGAGCGACTAACACTCCTAGCCCAGTATCTCTACAGATCATGTAGGAATAATACCGAGGGAACACTCCTAGCCCAGTATCTCTATAGATCATGTATAACTAACACCGAGGGAACACTACTAGCCCAGTTTATCTATTGATCATGTAGGACTAACACCGAGGTAACACTCCTACCCCAGTATCTCTATCGGTCATGTAGGACTAACACAGAGGGAACACTCCTAGCCCAGTATCTCTATAGATCATGTAGGTACAATACCGAGGGAACACTCCTAGCCTATTTTCTATATAGATCATGTAGGAATAATACTGAGGGAACTATAGATCATGGAGGAATAATACTGAGGTAACATTCGTAGCCCAGTTTCTCTCTAGATCATGTATGAATAATACCAAGGGAACACTCCTAGCCAATTTTCTCCACAGATCTTGTAGGAATAATACCAACTGAACACTCTTAGCCCAATTTCCCTACCAATCATGTAGGAATAATACCGATGGAACACTCCTAGCCTAGTTTCTCTGTAAATCATGTAGGAATAATGCCGATGAAACACTCCTAGTCTATTTTCTCTATATATCATGTAGGAATAATACTGAAGGAACTCTACTAGCCCAGTATCTCTATAGATCATGTAGGAATAATACCGAGTGAACACTCTTAGCCCAGTATCTCTATAGATCATGTAGGTATAATACCGATTGAAGACTCCTAGCCCATTTTCTCTACCAATCATGTAGGAATAATACCGATGGAACACTCCTAGCCTAGTTTCTCTGTAAATCATGTAGGAATAATGCCGATGAAACACATCCTACACATATTTTGTCTATATATCATGTAGGAATAATACTGAAGGAACTCTACTAACCCCGTATCTCTATAGATCATGTAGGACTAACGCAGAGGGAACACTACTAGCAAAATATCTCTATAGATCATGTAGGACTAACGCAGATGGAACACTACTAGCCTAGTATCTCTATCGGTCATGTACGACTAACACCGAGGGAACACTCCTAGCCCCAGTATATATATATATATATATATATATATATATATATATATATATATATATATATATATATATATATATATATATATATATATATATATATATATATATATATATGTATATATATATATATATATATATATAATGTAGGTATAATACCGAGGGAACACTCCTAGCCCAGTATCTTTATAGATCATGTATAACTAACGCGCCAAGGGAACACTACTAGCCCAGATTCTATAGATTATGTATAACTAACACCGAGGGAACACTACTAGCCCAGTTTATCTATTGATCATGTAGGACTAACACCGAGGGAACACTACTAGCCCAGTATCTCTATCGGTCATGTAGGACTAACACCGAGGGAACACTACTAGCCCAGTTTCTGTATAGATCATGTAGGACTAACACCGAGAGAACACTACTAGTCCAGTTTCTGTAGAGATCATGTAGGACTAACACCGAGAGAACACTACTAGCCCAGTTTATCTATTGATCCTGTAGGACTAACACCGAGGGAACACTCCTAGCCCAGTATCTTTATCGGTAATGTAGGACTAAAACCGAGGGAACACTACTAGCCTAGTTTCTCTACTGATTTTTTAAAGATTTTTTCTAAAGATTATATACTAGAAGTCAAGACTGGTGTGTTTATTGCAAAACCTGTACAGTGGGTCATTGCTTCTAACTGTATCATGCACGAACGGTCCTATAACTGTTCTTGTTTAACTGTACACACTCGGTAGTGTGCACTCGCGAGATTAATAAAACCCTGGAGCTGGTATCGTACCGGAACTGAAAAGGTCACGTGATATCTCCTGCGCTCTTCTAAACTTGCTATTCGCATGGCTGAACTTTTAATATTGTATAAATTCACCTCCTCATATGCGATTGTTGCACATCAGATAAATGTCTTACATTACATTACTGTTCACAGTTGTAGTAGTTTGTCAATTACACATCTGACAATCATAAATGTACTTTTTTTTAACCTTACAACGCGTAACACATTTTTGTCCCATTCTTAACATCTTTTTCCTTCAGTAAACTAAATATTTCAAATAATGAAAGTATCTTCATGATTTATTCAGTCGCTTATAAGAAGAATATAAGTTGACAAGAGTTACCTAAACTTATAATCAAGAATGAAAATACATGAAGCAAAATTACGGTTATCAACTATAATCTACCTTGCACAGGTTTTGAACCAGTTATGAAGGCCTGACGAGTGTTTTCTGTGTAAACTACAAGGCATTTATATTGTAAATGGCAGAGTCGATTGTATTTGTTTACATCCTGTTTGAAACACCCGATACCCTCTTTTCAAAAGTACCTTCTTGTACGCAGTCAATTAGCCGGGACTATATTATGGCACTAATTATTAATGCAGCGATATAGACATCTTGATAAAATATTTGCAAAGTTTTCCTCCATAGTTTTACAATTTTATACAAATTATAGATTAAAAAAAAACGCATCTTCGTAATGTTTTGTTGGCAAAATTACTACCGGATAAAATTGTTTTCATGCAAATAACTCGCTGGATATTGCTTTATCAACGTTTAATACAGATTGCCTTCACAATATTTAATGAAAATTGCTTTATTCACAAATGCTGTAAGTATTTACCAATATTGTGGAGGTTATTACCGAATACTCTGTCAGATCCAATTTCCAGGGTACCTATTTTACATTTGAACAAGTTTGACATTTTCACTCCACTTTAATTATTTTCCAACTGTTCATATCATTTTTACACAGTGGCGTCATTTTAATTATTGGGGTGGGGGTTGTCGGGCTTGTTAATTTTTATATATAGACTACAGCACTTTTAAAGCAAATGCATTCCCCCCACCCCCACCCCCACCCCGTCTCCTCCCCCAAAAATTACGTCCCTGTTTTTACGGCTTTACTTTCTGTTACACTAAATTTGTGATAAAAGTAATAGTGTTCTTCGGTTTAAATATAATTTTCTTGCTGTATTTCGCCATTCAAAAAAACTCAAACAATTAAGGTACAGGTACGAAAGTTTATTTTAAAATTAACAGTAACATAGTCAAATTCAGCATTTTCAAGCAGGTATAATTGACATTTAGGGAAGATGCATTTTATAATTAGTATTTTCATTGTTGTCGAGATAACGATAGGTTGAAATTTGACAAGATCGATTCGCTTGAAATGCGATTTTTTTTTTATAGTTGATGTATTAAAACCGTCTTTACAGACGAGCGAGAATCCTGTACATATATGTCGGTGTATATTACAGTGTGTATGTGTGTAATACAATTAATTAAAATTAATGTAAACACGAGTGGTATAAGGAGTTCCAGTTGATTGCATATTTTTCGCGACAAACAAAACGAGATGTGTTTTCTATAATTCTGCTTGCACCCTAGTTGAGCGGAGAAAGTTATCTTTGGTATATAAATTTAATTTTATTTCCATATTCACTTGTTTATTTTAATGCAAAATGTTCTTTGTTCAAGTGGTTCAAAAGAAAATATAATTTTCACATAACCCGGGAAGATAGAAAGAAAAGCTGTCTTGTAGATGATCTGTCAAGATACAGATCTCCTAAAGGACATACTCACAAAAAAGACAAATTAATACGATATCCACAATAGAGACTTTATCACAAGAGAGCGAGTTTTTTACTTGAACCATTAGCCCATTGTCTCTTTGCATCTATTTCAACATTGTTTCTCCCATGTAGGTAAGATCTAAGTTATATATATATACGTACATTATATTTTTTCAGCCTTGTAGGTAAGGTTAAATATTGTATAGCGAGTGATAAATGAGACGATGATGTAACTTTGTTCCTCCTGAATCATTTTGTACTTTATATTTATTTAGGCCACAGTGGTGTTAACCAGCTTGGAGGTGTCTTCGTCAACGGACGACCCCTACCAGATTCCACTCGACAAAGAATTGTAGAACTGGCGCATAGTGGGGCGCGTCCGTGTGACATTTCCAGGATACTGCAAGTGTCCAACGGGTGTGTGAGCAAAATTCTAGGCAGATACTATGAGACGGGATCCATTCGACCCCGGGCAATAGGGGGAAGTAAGCCACGAGTGGCGACGAATGAAGTTGTTACGAAGATTGCCCAGTACAAGAGGGAGTGTCCATCCATTTTTGCGTGGGAAATAAGGGATAGGCTTTTGTCGGATGGAGTGTGTAATCAGGAAACCATACCAAGCGTAAGTATACCTAGTACATTCTTAGAAATGTTTTCAGTGGCTTTTAGTTATATTTATTATTTGTTTGCATGTTACGTTTTCGCTAAGCAATTTCACTTTGTCACTGACATAACTGAACTGTTGGTGTGTAACCAAATTAAATAACATTTCATTTTTTTCTGTTCATACATTATTGGTTTGATAGTATGATACGTTAGACTTAAATGTGTATGACCTAATTTCTCCTAATTTCCTCGAAAACGTGCCCGAAACCCTGCATTTTTTAATTTAATATTATCTTTTACAAATGTGCCACAGTGTACAGAATTGTAATTATCAGATGCCAAAATATAGTGATCCCAGTTGACAAACTAATTCATTGTGTGGAAATTGCATTTCACCTATACACCTGTGTCGTCGTAAGTGCCACGAGCTAGCTCTTCGTTAGAATTCATGCTTCTTCATTAGGACACCGAGTTTCAGCGGCGGTGGTCTTCTCTGTAAGAGGTAATGTCCTGGAAAAAGACAATAAGCTGACCCTAAGCTCTTCACTGACCTGTTATACGTATTGAATCATTCATCTTTTTCAACTAATAGGACACACCATTTGTTTTAATTTTGTTCTTTGGAGTTTAACGCCTTTTCTCAGCGCAAGACAGGCTCTATATGTCGGCCAGTATGACTGGTGGAGTAATAATCCGGCGAAAACGCTGGTAAAAACAAATTAGCCACGAGAAGTTACTAGCAGCCTTCTCACATACCCACAGTAGCTGGGCCAGAGACTCGAACCCACGTAGACAGAGGTGAGAAGGCAGTGATCGGTAAAGGCAAGCGCTTCAGATCACGCGAACACTCGGGGTACAGACATACAATTCATTTTATTAGCTAGGACTTGGGCTTGAGTTAGAATATGATTAAAAAACGAACATTCACTTCTGACAAATGCTTAAGTACATAATTGTTATGAGAAAAGACTGCATCATGATTTGTTTTCTACAAGCGAGACCGAACTAAAAGTGCTTCAATAAATAATGGCCCACGTGAAATACATCCGAGATTACTTTATCTCTTCAAGATTCTTCCAGTGTTACACTAAAGTCACCACCATCACGAAAATAGAAAAGAACTTTTAGAGCTAAGGTCACCTAAACCACGTGTAATAAAATTATTCTCTTGTTACCCTTATCGTGGGGGTGGGATGGGTGGATTTCACATATCACGTTCTATTGTTTGGTATTTACCTTTCATAAACGAACAGCTTTTTCAATAATTATCTACTTTTAATTAATATTCTCACAACTATTAATAGATTTTTAAAATAAACAGTTTGTCATGTTTCCACCCACAATCCCCAAGAAATAGTGTCAAAGGCGATGAATCTCTCGGATCGCCTTTTCCTCCAGCGCAAACGTGTGACGGCCATGCCAGGCGAAAACATTACATTGCAACGTAATGTACAACCAAAAATCAGACAGAGACATAATATCGAACAAAAGCACATCATAAATTAAGAATATTAAGTAGTTCTAAAGCGGTAATTATAATTTTGCAGAACGACATGTATTGTCCTGTTCAAATTATGTTGCTATTTCTTTTGTTGCTTATATGCTGGCAAACAACGTGATTGTATCTGTTATTATAACGTATAATATTTTATGGTTTTTGTCCTTCTAAGCTATTTTTCTTGCTTGTTCTACCATTAGCTCTGCAATTGAATTGGTATAAAGAAATTAAAAGAAAATGAGGTCTTTAAAACAAGTGTTTCTATGAACGTATTGATGTTTGTTTTTTTTTTTGGAATAAGGGGTGAAACCTACCGCTAATGCACGTATAAGTCTAAAACACGATCGCCTTCGGACTACGAATGAACATATGAAAAGAAATATATCTTTGCTCCTGTTCAATATACCTTTCTCAATTCAATAATTAGATAATGAGATTATAAAATTGTGAAATCAAGGTATAAAAATAGCTATCGAAATAAGTACAAATTCCTGTGTTATTGTTCTCTAAAAGTTGAAGAGAATACTGATTAAATATTTCATTTATTCCGCTTAAAAACACGTATTTCAAACTTTGTCCACATGCTGTGCAGAGTTAAAAAGACCTATTACCCTAGAACGTACGAGTTTCGCCCAAACTGTTTCATAAACATTTAGCTTCTTCAGATCAATCATAGTTTTTGCGTATCTAAATCCCTGCTTAAAATTCAGTTTATTCACGATCTTAACCGATATAATGCTTACTTTATTAGGCTAATACAAATGCGCATTTAGTGCCACCAACGTGAGCTGAAGATAAATTATGTTGATGGGTGGCTTTCCATCACGAATGACGTTAGGAGGAACAACAACAAAAACATACAGGATTTGTGGTAGACAAGTACCCAGTTAGAAATCATGAGTTTACTAAAACCCTAAATGTTTTCGGATGTTTTTTTAACGAAATGAAACCATCTCAACTGTTGAATTAAAAAGTTTAATTGTTCGAGAAGTATCTTCTGATCAAAATATAGAAGTGTTTAAAGATTGTTTAATATTTCACTAAAGAAACAAGACAATTATTTTCTGCTATTTGATGCTTTTTGTGACATTTTAAAACACAAGAATATCTAAATAAACAGTATTACATATTTTCCGCATATTTCACATCTCTGTCTCTGTCTCTCCCTCTCGCTGTCTCTCTGTCTCTGTCTCTCTGTCTCTCTGTCTCTCTCTCTCTCTCGCCTCGCGTGTTATGCTAAGTGCTTGTTATGCAGGGGATAAGGTTACCGCATTCATCAAAATCGCTCAAGTTATATAATCTTTACAAAAACTGAAATGATTAAGTCGAAACGATTATTAAATAAATTTAACATTTCCCAATATTCACCGGTTTGGCTGACTGGTCCGCTGTTATAATGTTAACATAACAACTCTCTCTGTTTAGGTTGTTTCATTTGCTATTTGTCTTGTACCTCTTACAATGACAGGATTTAGTTTGTAAGACGTGTCTTCGTTGAATATATCTTGCAATTCAGGTAAAATCATCAACAGAATCATCGTGATGTTGTCCTGTCGCTTTCTTTCACATACACGATGACAACAACTTAGATTTAATAAGTACGTCGGGACATTCTGTGTAGACACGCGCATGAGATGCTTGAATATATTCTGCAGTGACTAAGAAACGGTTTTTCAAAAGAAAATAGTATATTTTACATTAAATTTTATGAAAGTTATCGGAAAATCAATGTAATGTGTAATATACATTGCAAAAAATATCATTCAACGTTTTCCTAACGGTGCCACGTTCAATGTGAAAATATAATAAACAGAATAATCTACAGAAATATACGAAGCAACGATCCGGAAATATATAATTTAATTGGAACAGGTAGTTCCTGCGTCATTTTGAGTCTCCTGAATGGTCGTTTACACGTTTTCCAGTTTTGAAAACGTTGACAATCAATAGTCAGTTTAGCGGTTTAAACGTGTAAACCTTGCATATGTAGTATCGGAAGAACTAACTAAGCTGAAGAAATTGTTACACGATTCCAAATGAACCCCAATTACTTGTTTAGTATGGTAATGGAATATACTTAAATTATTATGAAATCCGGAACATTTAATACTTCGATATAGTTTTACAACAGGAATCCTTGAATTGGTTAGCCATGTACAGATAATGACGTATACATTATGTGAGAAGATGTAGATATTGTACTATATTTGTCACTGATATGTCTAAACAATTTTCTCCACACAAAAAATGTTGGGTTTTTGCTGTTGTCTTTGACAAGGTATTTTTTAAAAAAACTTATGAAAACTCGAAGTACACTTAATCAGTATTCATTATTTAAGTAAGAGATATGAAGACATCATTATACGGGACGTGAACCACTCGCTAATTATCTCCACACCTCTTGTCGTCATTATCGTTGTGGTCCCCGTGCCCCTCAAAAGGACGCTGCGGGATTTTCACTCTCTTTTCTACGACCGCTTGGCACCCTGGGTAGTTTTATTCATCCGCGAAATATATTAGTACCGCATCTGCTTAAGTATTGACAATGAATCAACCTCATCAAAGGTATTTAACAATCAACCAGGAGATGGAGACGGTTGGTGGATGTAAGGGATATTATATTTATTGTACTTGGAAAGAATTTTGTCACATTGGAGCTTAAAAAGTACGAAGATCAAATAGAACCAACAATGGGTGGTTGGTGTTAGTGATCTTATGAGCTACCCGCCCACAGGAGAGTTCAAGCATGTGAATGTGAATGTAATGAATGTAAAAGACACAAATCATGCAACAACTGGATTTTTTAAAAAAAAATTGTATTGGTATCGAAATGCATGTGTTAATGAAAGCGATGGTTGTCTACATTGAGCGTTGTCCATTAAAATATAATGAGAGTTTCTAATATTGCAACAAAATTTCTAAGATATTTAAGAATTAGCAGGGTAGGATTTTTTTATATATAAAAAAATGGATATTTCATTTACGAATTTCAAATTTTACAACAAAAAAATAAAAGTAAGACAAAAGTCTTGAATAATACACATAACATTATTGCTTAAAAATCGTTTGTAAGTAAAAATGTAATTTAAGAGAATTTTGATTTTAATATGTGTACATTCTTTTTAATTAATTGAAAGAGGATTTAAAATATTTGTCATTCCATCAGGGGAACAATAAAAATAGTAATTACTGCTAATACTACTTATTTGTATTGTTCTCATATGTTGAAATTGCAATTAACAATAAAAGTTTATAGCAGTTAATCATGTTAATTGTTTATGACGTAATAGTTGCATTCTTGATGTGTTCAGTAGTAAAAAATTTAAAAAATGTAAAGCTGAAAAAACATTTTTTTTTAAAATTAGAAATCTAAATTACGTAAACTTAATGACAAAATTATATTTAAAACAAATACAGTAGAAACGAATGGATCAATTCTATTAACAAAGACATCTGAAAATTTTATTTTTTAAACGACTCAGCTTGATTGACAGATAAATAAAAAAATAAATAAATAAACAAATAAATAAATACGATCTTGTTTAACTCAGCAACGATGATTTAATTGTTTCAAGTTTTATCAATTAAATCGGATATTTATTGTTATGCTTTATTTTAATAATGAAGGCTTTAGAATTAGGAGATAATATGTTTCGATAAAAAAAATATGCTATCAATCCCACTTGTATCTTTCTTTATACATACGGTTTTTATGCATAGTCCCACTTCTATCCTTTTGATACGTAAATTTTATTATGCGATGAGTCCCACTTCTATCCTTTTGATACGTAAATTTTATTCTGCGATGAGTCCCACTTCTATCCTTTTGATACAGGCAATGGCTACGATATGTGTCCCGCTTGTATCTTATTTTATACATACCGTTTTTATGCTATGAGTCCCATTTCTGTCTTTTTGATACATACAATTTTATGGTATGAATCCAACTTCTATCTTTTTCATACATACTATTTTTATGCTATGAGTCACACGTCTATCTTTTTTATACATACAAATTTTATGTTTTGAGACACGCTCATATTTTTTTATTGTAATGATATGTTCTATTTTATTTTAAAAATGTTTTCTGAAACATTTTTGAACTTCTGACCTTCACACATTTGTCGAAAGATAAAAGTCTATCTGTACAAAGTTGCAACATGCCACCGAAAACAATCTTGCGTATGCCTTTGCTTTAAAAATATTCCTCCAAACCAACAACTGCGATTTTTTAAAACTAAAAATAGCAATTTTTTATATTATTATTATTATTATTATTATTATTATTATTATTATTATTATTATTATTATTATTATTCCTTTTTAAAGAAAAATATACACAATAACTTTCGTGAATCTTTAGATGTGACTAAGCGCATCGCCTATCAATTCCAGCAACACATGCATATTAGAGAAAAATATTAAAAAATATTTTATTTAGAGTTTTATCATATTTACTTAGAATTTATACGGTTACAAACGCTCGAATCCATGCTGTTTTCTTTAATTTTGATATAAGACACATATTTTAGGATTTTCTTTTCAGTCAAATTTACCTTAAAGGAATTTGTCATTCTTCTTTGATTATGGCAAAAGAACTCAAAATCTCAACTATACGGTTTTCCCTGAAGGTTGTACGGCTTCCGCTGGTCAATTAGGAGAGAAATTTAATTAATAAAGTATTTTCCCTCTGACCGATTCTTTCTTCTCCTTGCAATGGCCTAGAAGTCAAGTACAGACCGCTGGGGTCGATATTTCCCTATTGAACATCATTCGTTCAATTCTTGTCCATGTACAAATGACCACTCTATATAACTTGTCGAGCTCAACACCATATGGCGAATCTTTGGTTGGACCACGAGTACAGGAACTAAGTGTTTGATTTGTGTCCCGAAAAGTTTAGGCCATTTTAACATCAATCAATTAATTGCTTCCCAAATAATCAAGAGAGGTTTTGACCATTAATCTATTGTATGAATCTCAGTTGATACTGCTGTGTACTTCAAACTGAAACCTTTTCACTTTTTCACTGAAACAATTCGGTTGCAGAAACGTTGATCACTGCTTCCGAATTTCACTAGCAATGCAAACGTATTTGCATTTAAATCTGTATACATAATACCTTCTCTAAGGATCATTTAGATATCTAAGAGTGATTGTTTATTCCATAAATCTGCCGTTTGTTTGTTCATGCCCAAGGTTCGTCCAGCAAAAATTTTCACAAACTTTAAGCCAGCGAACAGGATTTAGCTGCATTGTCACATCTGCGTTTTCCTTTTAAAATGAAATCAAGTTCGCATGAGTGATCAGTTCCCTTTTTAAGAGCTGATTGTCAAAACGTTCCCTTCTAATTTGCATTTGGCCCTCATTATTTAAGTAAAGATCACCAATATTAACTACATTGGGTCGTTACCCGAGAAACTTTATTTTCAGGAGATAATTTGACATCTCTGACCGACATAATATGCTTTTTGTCATTAATTATACAATGTGTTCATTATTAAATATCAGTTTTTGATTTCCTGACATAATAATGAATGATTTTGTAAAAAAAAAATATGAATGCTTTCTTGATAATTTTCCGACCACTTTATGATTACCAACTTCCTATACAATATAAGAATATTTCGCAAAGGCATGCATACAGTTCCTTCTTATTTATTTTAAAGACGCAATAAAATCTTTCATCATCATATTTGGCTAGACATTAAAGTGAAGTCCTATGTGTTCTAATTTCTCAGTTCCGGACTCTTGTAGAAAGTACATCTTGCATTAATCAGCAACAAAGAGAAAAAAGAACTCATTTTTGTGCGCTATCATATCGGCAATGTTTGCCCTATTTGCCGGAAGCTTTAGACTTTAATCAAGTGTAAGGCATTACGCGAACCTCGGCACTTCTCCGGAATTATTTTACGCTTATCTAGGCACACGAAATTCAGCTCTAGGCTGGTTCATGGGCAAGTCAGCTCGAAGAGGTACATTGACAAAACATAGTGTCCCGACTGACTTACTAACAGGATGAGGAAGATGGAAAAAAAATGGCATATTTGCATTGTCTTTCCGCTTGTTGGATGGTCACAATAAAAGTTACTTGTACGTCTCTTTTTTTCTTCAATGCCTCCAACGCTTTGGGTTCTGTTCAAGTATTAAATCATAAAGGCTGTTATTGATAAATAAATGACCTGGACGTAATTACAGAAGAATAGAAGAATAAAACCTTTGGAAGACCTTCGGCCAAAAATAGAACACCTGCAGATAAATTTTAAAATTATCGCTCTATATTTAACCTTCAATTGTAGGTTATTGTTCAAATTTACATATTAAATCGACTGTTCCAACCAGCACGTGTACAAAAGTTACAAATTGATTATCACCGGCGTCCCGATAAATTTGGAAATGAAGCATAAAGAAAAGCCAATTTCTCCGAAAAGAAGACGAAGATGCAGATGGGTTTATCAAATTTTTATAAGATTTCAATTCTCGATCCCACAGTTTGCTCAAATTTCGCACCAGTTTCTCGATGCGTCCCTGTTCATTTGTCATTTAATGACTGGTGCTCCATTAGAATTACTTTCGACCAAAGGGAATTGATCTCCCAAAGGACGAGCCAATAGAGCCCAGCCATTAGTGAAAACACTCACATTGTGGAATCTTGTAATGTAAAAGGATTGAAAAAGTTTTGTTCGTCAGTCAATAAAGCTCCTTATAATCCCTAAGAGATTGGCACCAGTCTAATAGAAGTCCTTATTGCCTTCTTGCAACATGATTTCTTGGGATTGTCGAACACGAAGTAACATCGTTGGGCACCTACCTAAATGTGTAGAAAATAAAGTAAGCAATCTAAACGACAAGCAAAATATTTGAGGCGCTTAATAAAGAAAATTAGGAGTGCAGAATTTGTCCAAATTGTTTTATTTAAAAAACAAAAAAAATATGTGTTCAAGTCTAATCAAAGCATGGCACAACATTGAGTCAGTTTACTTAAAATATTATGAATGAGACTTTACGACGTATCTTCATGAATAAGGGTTGTATATGTGTGCTCATATGCAATTTTTTAAATTAATATTTTCAAATAGCATTCTCTTCTTTCTTTTGATACATGTGGATGAATATATTAATGATCCGTTCATTTGCGTATTATTATTATTATTATTATTATTATTATTATTATTATTATTATTATTATTTTATTTGTCGACCTTCACTCCAGAAATATGGTGTTTCGGATAAATAAATACATTCATTGTTTATTTGCATTTAATATTTCTCGTTATTTCGACATCTTGCAATTCCTGGACTACCACGGACACAAGAATAGAATGATTTTGATTCACAGCTACACTGACCCTTTAGTACATTAACAGCTTTAAACGCTGATGTTTTAGCACAATAATAAATGTTCGATATTCAGTTTCTAATAACAGTTTCTAACAACATGAAAATATAAAATACATGGCACTAACTTATTTCGGTTAATCATTATGAATAAAACTCTTGGATACATTTGATGCGGTTGTATCATTGAACTTGTACCCCTGTCCTTCACATATTTTGTCGTGTATTTTTGGATGACGCTTCCTTCATGTTTCATGCTGCAAGGTTCAAAATTTATATTTTTTAGAAATTAATCTTCCAATCCTTTTTCTATGAAGCATCTGCAACGCTATAGAACTAACAAAACAGAGAAGAGTGAAAAGCAAATATCAACAAACTATGTGAATGAACGTATTGACCATAACAAATCATACAAATAATGTATCTGTACTAGTTAAAAACAAATACGTTTAACGTTTCCAGTTTAGTTTGAATCATTCTTTCTTCAAGTATCTCTTAATAATTTCCCAAAGTTTTAAATTAAACATTGAAATTTAAACGTTCGGAAGCCTTGATGTCCGGAAGTCTGGAAGCCAGGGCTGATGGGAAAGCACCGTCTTGTTACTTATGTTATTTAGTACATACTTATAATTTAATAATTAGGATATAATTTATATATTTCAATACCTCATAAAAATCTTACAAAATATGTCAATATCTGTATGAACGACGTTTACTCCTAAACAGTCACTAATATATCATCACCTTTACGTATGTCTTTCATTTGTTAATCTTCGTACTTTTTCGTTGGTTTTGTTGGTTTCAGATATACCAATGATATACCAATAAGAGATGAATGTTATGAGTTTTGATTTAATATATTAAATTACATATACATACATACATACATACATACATACATACATACATACATACATACATACATACATACATACATACATACATACATACATACATACATACATACATACATACATACATATAACTCCTGGATAATCGGATGAAATTACTATTAAATTCAGCAACAACAAATAAAATAAGAACATTCAAAATACGAATGTGTTGCATTTTGAACTTAGGCCTCAAATCGCATCATTTTTTTAACCTTATCCCGTGTCCGATTAAAATCTTGTATCTGCAATATTTCAGGCTCCGCACTCTCAATACCTTTCTGCCTCTGAGAAGTCGTTCTTTATGTAGATCCAAATGGATCATCAAGCTTTCTGAACTTCATCCTTTTTTAAAAGCAAAATAGCTACTTAATTTCAGGTGTCATCGATAAACCGAGTTTTGAGGACTTTAGCGAGTGATAGCCAGAAAATGGTAGGTGCACCCGGAAGCATGTACGAAAAACTAGGGCTACTTAATGGTCAGTGGGCCAGGCCTAATCCATGGTACACACCACCAAACGTTTCAATGCCAGGACTGGGAGGACCGTCATATGGTCACCACCAACAACCAACTCCATCGATAGGACTAGACAAAAAGCGTAAGTTCACATTTTACTTTAATATTTAAAATTTAATAGCTTTTGTCTTCAAGAAAATTAATATTTTTTTTTTGGTATTTATTTTGTTAAGCGCGACGTTTAACACTCTTACGTAGTTTTCCAATTATTATCATTTTACTGATTTTCATTAAAGCACACATGCAAAGCAGGTTGAAACGCCTTTCTATATATATATATGTATGTATGTATGTATGTATGTATGTATGTATGTATGTATGTATGTATGTATGTATGTATGTATGTATGTATGTATGTATGTATGTATGTGTATGCATGCAAGTAAATTGTTCAACGCATGTTTGAGCAGACCTTATATAAATACGTGTATGGCATTTATTTTAATAATTTCTGTTGCAATACTTATTCTCAGTTATTTAAAAAATATTTATTCAACTAGCATTTATCTAGGACCATTGGTTTATCATTATATTATCACAAACGTATGCTAGGCAGTGTCGGATTACCCATTAAGCACACTAAGCACGTGCTTAGGGGCACCAGAAAACATTCAAATTAATTGTTCACGATACATTAGTTTGACTTATATATGTATATGACCATTTCGGTCTGCTTGTACGAGTATTTTGATTTAGAATGAAGGCAACATGTATTTTCACACCTCTTTAGCTTTTACTATTGTATTTTAGTTCCACATTTGTGTAAAATGGGCGTGTCGGCTCTACAATACTTTCAGTGTTTAGGGCCCTGGAAGTCGTTAATCTGGCACTGATGTTAGACGTCCAGTTACCATTTATTCTCTGAACAATTCTGCTGTTTTTAATATATATATATATATATATATATATATATATATATATATATATATATATATATATATATATATATATATATATATATATCATACAGATATATATCATACAGATAATTAATTCTGATCCATGTCCTTCTCAGATTAATACTTCTTCTGTTTGCCATTTCGCAGTTCGTAAATAAAGTTCTTAAATGTACGTCCACGCGAATAATTACATTTTGATATTTAACTCAAATAGCATGCGATCTCCACCGATTAACGTGTTAGATATTGTTCAATAGCGGTATGAAATATCTGATAGCTGTAATTTTCCAGAAATAATTATTTCTGTGTAAAAAGAACTACGAATAATTTCAAAAGATGAAGACGAAGAAGGCTCTAACAAATAAGTGTAAAACAATTTAAACGTTACACCAAAATACAATAAACTGTCTTAAAGCTATAATTTCGAAGTTGTATTGTTGGGAACACTGTAAAGCGTACAAGTAATGTTTATACCCGTTTTCATGTACAAAATATGCATTTTGACGTTTAGATGTACAAGGATGACCTTACCTTTTCTTACAGTAATATACTAGCATGATATTTTTCTGTTTACTGTGCTTATTGGCAAATCCTTTAATGTATGAAAGAGAGATTTCATTTAGAAGCTGCCGGGATTAAAACACATCTGACTAGACGTACTCATGCACGCAGTAATAATGAGAATGCGACTGGCTCCCTCTCTCAGGAAGAATAAAATTACAAACTCAGCATTTTTCATATAATTTATTTATAATTATTCAATTTATTTAAATGCACTGCTACCCTCCTTTTCTTGGGAGAAACGACAAAAGACAATTTGCCAAATCGACAAAACTTTTCCATACTAAATTCCAGACTCGAAATATCCCCAAAATCTTTCTTTAACTTTTGTTATCTCACATGGAATACCCTACCCGAAACTTTCAAATCCGAAAGCGATTGTTAATTTTTTTAAACGTATTTTACCCCACCCCAGCCCTTCTTTGATTTATCTGGCAAATACTCAATTATTTATATTACAACCGTGGAGTAGAAGCATAACTATTTTTATATGCACTTAATACATATTTAAATGTCCAAATTTAATACAGTATCTTAAAGAAATGCCCGTCCAGATTAAATGTCCAAATTTAATACAGTATCTTAACGAAATGCCCGTCCAGCTCTCTACAAACAGTCTCTTATTTGACACGCCTGAACTTGCAACTGATCAAAATTTAAATATCTTTAAATTGTTTCAAGAAAACATTAACTATACAGTTTAGCTCTGTATATAATGAATATTAGTAATAATACTCTTCTTCATACAGTAGTATGACTAATCGATAGTGACGTAGGCGCATTACACAATAAATGCAAGCCTTTCCCAAGTTTGATAACGTCATGGCTTTCTTGCTTCGGAAATCTCACCTCTTATTTTTATCAAAGTTGTATCCGTTAACTATCACCACGCCTAATTTGATGCTGTTGTTTATTTATTTTACTTCTGACACTTGTCATGTTCGATTAATTTGTACCAATGTATTGGCATGGGAAATGGCTTATATAATGTTGCAAGTACTTGTAGCCCGACTCTTTTTTGCATATTTGTACCAATGTTTTGGCATGGGAAATGGCTTATATAATGTTGCAATTACTTGTTGCCCGACTCCTTTTTGCATAATTTAGCAAGTGAGATATATTTCAGCTACATCTGAAAATACTTTTGCTGGTATGTATTCATTTTTGTTACGAGCCAGAGTATCTTTTTAAAAAAAGTACACCATCAATATAATCATCACAACAGGTTTCATTTCATTTTCACAAATCTCCTATTTGAATGCTTTAATCTAAGAGTATACAAATATCAGTGCTACAAAAGCTACATTGCTTGCTTGCTATACACATCATGGGCTTCTATCAATGATCAAGGTTACATTGCTTGATATATATCGTGGGTTTCTATCAATGACCAAGACTGCATTGCTTGATATATATATATATATATATATATATATATATATATATATATATATATATATATATATATAGTGGGTTTCTATTAGTGATCAAGAATGCATTGCTTGCTACATATCATGGGTTTCTGTTAATGACCAAGACTGCATTGCTTGCTACATATCGTGGGTTTCTGTTAATGACCAAGACTGCATTGCTTGCTACATATCATGGATTTCTGTTAATGACCAAGACTGCGTTGCTTGCTACATATCATGGGTTTCTGTTAATGACCAAGACTGCATTGCTTGCTACATATCGTGGGTTTCTGTTAATGACCAAGACTGCATTGCTTGCTACATATCATGGGTTTCTGTTAATGACCAAGACTGCGTTGCTTGCTACATATCATGGGTTTCTGTTAATGAGCAAGACTGCATTGCTTGCTACATATCGTGGGTTTCTGTTAATGACCAAGACTGCGTTGCTTGCTACATATCATGGGTTTCTGTTAATGACCAAGACTGCATTGCTTGCTACATATCGTGGGTTTCTGTTAATGACCAAGACTGCATGCTTGCTACATATCGTGGGTTTCTGTTAATGACCAAGACTGCATGCTTGCTACATATCATGGGTTTCTGTTAATGACCAAGACTGCATTGCTTGCTACAAATGACCAAGACTGCATTGCTTGCTACATATCATGGGTTTCTGTTAATGACCAAGACTGCATTGCTTGCTACATATCATGGGTTTCTGTTAATGACTAAGACTGCATGCTAGCTACATACACGTATCGTGAGTTTCTACCTAAGATCAAGGCAGGCTGCATTATTTTGCTACACGCCATGGGTTTTACTTTCGATCATTTTGTCGGGAGGTTTCTTACATAGTGACTGCATTTTGAATCGATTAAAAAGGTTTCAGTCATGCAAAATCCACTATTTACTCTTGCAGTTGGATGTGTTAATTCCTCTGTCCTGTCACTTCAAAGGATCAGTTTCTGTGACGTAATGGATTTTCCGACATGCAAACGAGAGTATACCTGTTGGATGTCCTATTAATATTGGATTAGCTATGTGTAACTAGAAGGGTACTTCAATGGCAAAAATCAGAGGAGAACTCCATTAAAATGTATCGCAATGAAAGTAAAACAGATTATTGAGATCGTTAACAATTCAAAGTTTTATTTCTGAATAAGATGCTTTTGGTGGGAGAAAGAAATGTTTCTCTTTATTGTCGACTGACGTCGCGATGTCTAGCCCTCCTTTCATTGACCAAACCTAATCCCTTCCTATATAAATAACCAATGTAATAGAACAGTTTAAATTCCCGAGTCTTAAGAGTTTTTCTCAATTGCAGGACGGATTCTTTCTTTCATTACGAATGACTTCCATTGTGAAGGGGATAAATATTTTAAGATCTATTGACCAAATAATCTTAAGCTCGTAGCGATATAAACCCAAATAAAATATGTAATGCTCAAGCACACATCCTTTCACAGCGCCCCACAGTTAAGTTTCCTTTGCCACCATGAAAAAAAAATCCAGTCCATGCGAATTTATTATTTCTTTTAATTCAATTCGGCGGAAGAGGCCTTTTTTAATTGAGCAATGTAGCTGAAGCGGATGAATACATAATGTTACAACTGAACCGAGTAAATGGGATTTCTCAACACCTCTACCTGTTACTTCACTTTATATCAGGTACTATCTCAGATTTATTTATCGATTTAAACATATAAATAATAAGATAAACATTTTTAGCTTATATTTATTGAAGGCAAACACTGATAAATGTATCGAGAAAATATTAGTGACCTTTAGAGCAGTGGAGTCATGTTTTTCCTTGGTATATAGATATAAAAACCTCATTTTTCACCTTTTGGCAACATGCTAAAAATACATAGTAAGAAAACAAATTATAAATATCTCGAGCTGAATTTACTTAAAATAATCTGTCAATTTACTAGTTTACTTGAACTGTTTCCCTCGTACATAGACTGTGTTCTAAGGATGCTAACCTCTGTACAACTACTGTACACGTTGATATAAAATACGATTCTCAACATTCAAGATGGAAAAACAATGGCATATATTAGGTCATTCGAGACTATAATTTAGTCTCAAATAGCAATGTGTCCCAAGTAAAAGGGGAAAATAAAACGTGTGTACACTGCATCGAACCAAGCTCTCCGCTGAAGCGAACGGTCTCGCCACGCTGGACCTATTTATTGTGGCCATGTTCCGGGCAGTAGTCGGTGTCATTACTAGAGAAATAGTCCTCCTACCCCGTCATTAGTTGAACTTATACCGTAATTTACTGCAAATATTATTCAAAGTTACGAGGGCAATAAGTTCGCTTGTAATGAAATGAAATTGATGATAATACGTTGCACTTTGTGATCCCAACTCTTTTCTAAACAAACGTTGGGCAATTTCACAAAGAAACACAACTAAAACCTCTAATATACATCTGGACGATTGGTGTAATTTCAAGTTTCTTATCGTTTATCATGTTTGTGGACCGGCAATTAAAGTTCACTTAATACACTGATATTGTCCAGAAATATTCACTAACTCCGTGGACTTCAAATCGAGTTTTGTGTTTGACTTAAATAATCCCGATCTAACATATTCTTAACTAATTTTAGCTATAATGGAAAAAGGAATATTGATTTTATAAGTTGTGTTGTATGATAACATTGTTTATAAATCATGTTCAAACTGAAACCAGTCAATGGGCACAACTCCCGCCATTACAGAGGAATTTTCGTTCCCGCGGCGTATCTTCCATCCTATAGTTTCGTTCTCCGATTTCTTTAACAAACTTATATTTATGCGGTGGTAAAAAAGCATTTCCTCCATTAATTACATTGTTAGCTAAGTCGGAGGAATACATACCATTTAAATTATTGATCTAATTAACACGGTTCCCGCCATTAAATGTGGATTTTGTTGCTGCTATAACCCGTTCTGGAATTTAAAAGTATATCACCTTTTATTGTTGAAGGGCACATAATGTGTTGCATGGAACTTTTATTTAAAAGGTTCATGTAGTCATTGAATGATACTTTTGTGTGTTGTTTTGAGATGTGTGTGTGTGTGTGTGTGTGTGTGTGTGTGTGTGTGTGTGTGTGATTTGGATTTTTACGTAACTAACAATTTTTCAGTAACATCGCTACGATGCCTGCAGTGTGGCAGTTTATACTGATGTCTAGCACTGGGGCAGCATGCCGCAGACATGCAGCACAATGCCCTACCCAGTCACATTATCCTGACACCAGTCCTAACACTAACATCTTAATGCTGAGCACCTAGCAAGGCAGCTGTTAGTATCATGTTTATAAGTCTTTGGTTTGACTCGGCCGGGGATCAACATATATGATGGATTCAACGGCGGCTACGGCATAGTAGTTGGATTAAATGAATTAGTTATAAGTAAACTCTCACAAATGTATCCATGATTTCTTGTTCCGACAAAAAGAGATAACATTTGTAGTAAATGATGGGACTAAAACTTGTACGAGTCTATCACCTACTATAACTAATGATTTGATAATTGTTCTATAATTTAAAAAAGAACGTTATCTCGCCGTGTCAATAAAATATTCAAGAGAAATATATTTGATATGTGCGATTCTATCTCGTGACGAGACAACAATTTTAACTTAATTACATGATCCAAGTATTTCATAGAAAATAGGAAAATATTTTAGGGATATCATTTTACAAGGCGTGTATTTGCACATGCACCGTGATAAATCATTTCTTTGCATTTTCGATCCTGGCAATGAATGAACTGCTGAAAAGCAACAAAACAAATGATGATTTATTGGGCTTAGATTGCACGAAAAACTCAGGCACAGCATCCACTGAAGTGGTCCAGAGGGAATATTAATTCAATGGCATCGTAGAGTATATTGTTTACTTAAAAATATGACCATTTGATCAATAGAAACTCATGTCCTTTCATTACATGCACATGCACGACATTTGCAAAGCTAAAACGATATATTTTTAAGTTGAGAAAGTGGGATTTAATGGACATTTTTAATTATTTATATCTCGGTGGTGCCTTTAACAACTGAAATCTGTATTTGAATTTATTTTATATAGATTTGAAAATAAACCCGTTCAAATTTGTCAAGATTAAAAGATCATAATTTGTTGCTCAAGAGAAACACGAACAGACTCAGAGACATGTCCTGTTCATGGCATGACATTAATACTCAAGAGAATATCTGGTTCATGACATGATTTTAATAATCAAGTGACTTGTCCTATTCATTACATGATTTTAATAATCAAGTGACGCCCTGTTCATCATATTACTTTAATAATCAAGTGACTTGTCCTATTAATGATATGACTTTAACAATCAAGTGACTTGTCCTGTTTATGACATGACTTTAATAATCAAGCGACTTGTCCTGTTTCATCACATGACTTTAATACTCAGTGACAAGTCTTGGTTATGATATGAAAATTATATTTGTAATCTGATGTGTAAGAATGACAAAACATTCACAGAACCGTGTGAGTGTATATTTACAAAGTACCCATCTCTGTTATTAATTTACAAAAAACAATAGCATCTGACTTGGAACAAAAGAAAAGAAATCTTGCTTTTTCTTCGCAGCTTCAGTTTTTGTATGCGCAGTAATTGTACATTTTTATTATTAATGCATTGAAATCAAAGTAAAATTATAAAGAGGCTGGTAGAATCCTATTTTAAACGATAAATCACGGACTGATTTATCTAGCAGCATATAAAACTGTATTCTCAATAGACCTTTAATATTTGTATGAAATCCACAATATATGTATATGTATGAAATGTGGGTCAGAAACAATTCTCCAAAATGCTCTTTTTGCTATTATGAAAAAATTATTACGTAAGCAGATAGTGCTATAATAGTAAATTAAATCTAGAAATGTCTACTTTTTGAAAATTTTGCATCGTGGCATATCAAGATTTTTAATTTGGAAGAGAATATTATTTTGTTACAACGTGTCTTCTTGAAACTTTGTTACAAATTAAGTTACCTGCGGTTAAATGTATAATTCCAATTTTGATCGAAATACAACAGTGTGTAAGCTTTTATTTTCTTTACCAATTTGTGTATTTAATATTCTTTGTCAGTTTGGAAATGGGATCTGTAAATCCCTAAAGCACATAGCTAGTTTCATCGACTTGCTATACGAACCTTTGTAACGCTAGTTCTCTAAAACTTTTAACGATATACTTATCATCTGTCAATGTCATTTTAAAAAATTCAACAATGTATTAGATTTAGAAAAAAAATATACGGAAATGATAGATACTCGAAAAATATCTGTCTAATGTTAGAGACAGCGAAATAAAACTCCTTTTGTGTTTCATGCACGATTCAAAAGAAAAAGAAAGTCAAAGTACGTTACAGATAAATCCAAGTCATACAAAGGTTTTTAATTTACTGTATGATACATGACATTCAGTAAAAGCGTTCAGCTGCAGTAGAGTATCCGTAGTTTCATTCAAGCTCACAAAAATAAATCTTTCCAAGTCCTTGACACCTGTAGCATCTTTCAGTGTTAAATGCACCACCAGATAACACCTAATGATGTAATGCAATGCTCTACTTTTGCGTGCTTTTAGTCACACGTTAATATCGTATGACATAACAATAGTGTGAAGAATGGGTGTCTACGAAAGAAAAAAGTTACAACGTCAACCTATCCTGACCCGAGAAGAAAGAAATCTATTCTGATAATTCAAAAGTAGTGCTGTATACAATTTCAGTTAGGAATGTAAACATGTTTAAATTAAGCTTGATTCATTGAGATATATTTAACATTCTTAGTCTACATACAACATGTATCACACGAAACTATTTCACCAACGCAATAATTGGATTCAGATAACAATGATTTTTTTTTGTATCTTGGTAAATTTGTTTTTGTCAATGCTGAACTTCCCAATGTGTCCCAAATCCTAATAAATCCTTACTAATACACCATTTTTATCTAAAGCATCTTCAAAGATGAACTCACTGTGAAATTCTTGTCGTATGCTAACCAGCATGTTTCTGGGAGGCTGGACTGTAAACAAAAACAAAACAAAGACACTTGCACTGGGTAAATGACTTCTTTTCCAGATGAAAAACAATGCTTCATTACTTACTGTGCCCTGTCGCCCTAATACATACAAACACCATCACATTAGTAATATTCCAAAGAGTTAACAAGTTCCAATAAGCCAATGTTGAGAATTCCTAATTATAACTCATAAGAGAGAGGGAGAAAAAAATTCTAAAATAGTCTTGTATACTGAGTACTGACCCGGAAGTAATAATTGTGACCCGAGTCCACTTGTCATTGCATTCAACATTCCTTTCAGATCACGACAATGCATCGGGCTCAGAAAGCAATCAAAGCGATGGAGGACAAAGTACTCCAAATGATGAGCAAATGCGCATGCGCCTGAAACGGAAACTGCAAAGGAATAGGACTTCATTCACGGCAGCACAAATAGAATCGCTAGAGAAAGGTAAATTTGTATTTGTTCACAAATGTTAGCATTATGTACAGATTTCTTCAGAAATGTTAGCATTATGTACAGATGTGTTCACAAATGTTAGCATTATCTACAGATTTGTTCACAAATGTTAGCATTATGTACAGATTTGTTTAGAAAGCATTCGCTCCGTCAATGCCATATTTGAGAAAGAATCCATACACGTAATGAAATCATGTTATACAAAAGTCTAACGAAATCATGTTATACAAAAGTCTAACGAAATCATGTTATACAAAAGTCTAACGAAATCATGTTATACAAAAGTCTATCTTAATAAACGGATTAAACTAAATCCTGTTTCTGCTATTACATGTCATATGAAATTTAGTTTTTTTTGTATTTTTTTTGTATGTGTGTTTGTTCTTGTAAGCAGCTATCCTTGTACTAAATACAACGTCATTCTAAAATGCATTCCGAATTATCACCATCACGTGCAGCTGTCGTTGGACTGTTGCTATACATTCTATATTGCAAATTTTATGCATCCACTGAACAGAAAATAATGACAAGAAAATATTATCAATTATCTCATAATTTAGAGATTATATATATATATATATATATATATATATATATATATATATATATATATATATATATATATATATATATATATATATATATATATATATATATCCGCGTACAGGTGCACTTTTCTTTTGAAAACATTTTTCGGCCTGACTGTATACAATGCTATATATTCTTGGTATGTTATATTTAGTACTCATATGTACATCTAAAATTCATTCGTACAGCTTTTATATTGATATAAGACAAGTTTAGATTCATTCGTACAGCATTTATATTGATATAAGACAAGTTTAGATTCATTCGTACAGCATTTATATTGATATAAGACAAGTTTAGATTCATTCGTACAGCATTTATATTGATATAAGACAAGTTTAGATTCATTCGTACAGCATTTATATTGATATAAGACAAGTTTAGATTCATTCGTACAGCATTTATATTGATATAAGACAAGTTTAGATACGATTTGATATACTCATTGACGATGACAATTTCAGTAGGTACGACTATTCACACAGGCTTAGAAAAGATTTTTTTCAAGGCTTTAAATAAATCAAGGCCATGGTAGGAAATCGCGTTTACTCAAGCGAAGTAATATTAATTTTTTCTGGGAGTCGTTGGTTCTTAAATGCAATGTTTTACGAGAGCCATACAATGGAGTGTTAATTATAGTTGTACCGAATGTTAAATTAGATAATACACAACAGCTACTCAATGTAAGCATTATTAACTACTAAACAAGCTCATTTTAATTTTCAATTTCTTTTACGAAACGAATAGATTCTCCTATAAATATGAATTTATCGTATACCTTGTAGGTGTTGGTAACACAAAAAAGAGCTATGGATTAAGTAATTAGCTATGGATTAAGTAATTAGCTATGGATTAAGTAATTAGCAGGCATAAACGTAACTGTGAAAGATAGTGACTTTTTATATCTCGTAATCAGCTTTATTTGATGACTTAAACATTATACGAGATGAAAATGTACATTGAATCTAAAGAAGAATATTGAGATGTGAACACAATTAAGTGAAGAAAATATAATAAAGCACTTGCTACATAAATTTAATTGTGGAATTCATCTACAGCTCTTTTGATATCATATATACTTACCCTTTCTTATATATATATATATATATATATATATATATATATATATATATATATATATATATATATATATATATATATATATATATATTAAAATAACAATCTAAGACAGATCTAAACATATTCTCCCTGAGTAATGCAAACGTAACAAGGGTTTTTATGATTAAAGTATGACTGCTCTCAAGGTTTTAACTATGGGAGAGATAAAATATAAATTTAATACAAATCTTTCCTCTTTTATTAGAAAAAATATGATTTAA